>NW_022261392.1:111938-124980 GCF_009602425.1 Actinia tenebrosa
ATAGACAGTATAGCTCAGTCTTGTGTAGGAGATCCCTGTTATAGACAGTATAGCTCAGTCTTGTGTAGGAGATCCCTGTTATAGACAGTATAGCTCAGTCTTGTGTAGGAGACCCCTGTGATAGACAGTATAGCCCAGTCCTGTATAGATGACCCCTGTGACAGACAGTATAGCCCAGTCCTGTATAGATGACCCCTGTGACAGACATTATAGCCCAGTCCTGTTTAGAAGACCCCTGTGATAGACAGTATAGCCCAGTCCTGTATAGGAGACCCCTGTGACAGACATTATAGCCCAGTCCTGTTTGGTAAAATCCCCCAGGAGGGTAGTGCTAGCTGACATCACAGACACATTTTGTAAATCAAGGGTGGCGTAGCAGTAGTACACTTGTTACCTCTAGAGTCTCGTGTTAGATTCACAGGTCTCCTTTGTTTCAATGGGTTTTCTCTGGTTACTTTGTTTTTCCTACTTTCTCATAAACCTAACCAGCTAAATTCCAATTCGTTCTGTGAATTAGATTAGCTCAGTGGCTTGTCTTGGGGTATCAATAACATTTCGAGAAATAAAAATTGACATTTGTGAATGTGCAAAAAGCACTAATTTAAATTTTCGACAGTTAAGCAAGTAATCCCTTTTTTATTTTCTGTTTACCATTTACTTCCTTAAGGGTCTTAAATTCGTTCTTGACATCAGAATCCCATAAGTTTTGAAAGTTACGGAAGAAATTTAGGTTTTACATTGATATACGAAAGGACCATTTCTAGAAGCACGGTGAGAATAATAACACTGGCAACCATAGCCGCAGGTACTGCAGTCACGAAAAATCAGCCATCGAGGAGTTGGTTTTGAATACCTCACTGCACAGGTTAGGCTATTGCAGTATCCACACTAGAAAGTAGAAATATCAATTTTAGTAAAACTGCTTTTTTAGGGTATTTGAAAGAGGTCTGATTTCTTATCTCAATAAATTTTGCCCATGAAGCCGATATATCCCCAGCTTGGGTAGGGGTGTGCCGCCAGGACCTCGAAACCCTGACCCTATCCCAGATCTAAAATTTTGATTTTACATACCCTACCCCAAACTAAAACTAAGAATTGAACATCCTATCCAGACTAAACCCGGTTACTCAATAGATTGCAATCAATATTTACTAACGTTTTTATTGTTTTTGTGCTGTCAGAAAGCGAAGTCTATTCGCCAGACAACAACGACCAAATTGTTAACCCTATCCCAGACAACAATGACCAAATTGTTAACCCTATCCCAGACAAAAATGACACGCTATCCCAGAAAAAACGTCAAAAAATGATACCCTACCCCAGACCCAAAAGCCGAAAAACCATACCCTATAGGGCGGCACATACCCGTATAGCAAATATAGGTGAGTAATCCCCCCCCCCCCCTGGGGGATATATCCTATTAGTATGTACTCAAGTCGCTTTTCTTTTATTTGCCACGGGAACTAATTCACATTAACTACGTCAACCGGGTATGTTAAAGCCGGGGAGGGTATTGATAGGGACCAGAAAGGTAACGATGATTGACGGCGACGGCAAGCATACGATAGTACTAACTAAAGAATGATGTATGCCTGGTTACGGGGGATTCTGACATTACTGGAATGCTAAGTCGTGTTCTGACCAATCACATGCGAAAATGAGTTCATTTCTAAATAGCTAATCACAAGGCTGTAAACCCCCACAGCGGTCCGAAACTCCTGGAAGACTTCGTTTTTAAATTCCTGCAGAGATGCTTGAAGAACTTAGAGCATTATGTAGTTGGTTTATGATAGGGGGAATGCTTCGAGTATTAAGATGCACAATTAATGACATACACTTATTTCAATAAAGTTAGTCACCATAAACCTAGAAAGCTGGGATCGCTGAGCATCATGGGAAATGTTTCATATCAAAAAAGCTTATACACACAAAGCTTTTTAAATACAAACTGCAGCTCGATGATGCTCAGAAGAGGTGAGACTAACCGGTAAAGTATTCGCAAGTCCATGAACAGTTATGAAGCGGTTGAACGGTTTTATCTATAATCCTGGTCGGCCTCAGCTTTATATCTTTTCAGGTGACTAACTTCATTGAAATAAGTGTATAAAAGTGTATCAGACTATGGCTATTAGCCAAGATGAAATGAACTAATTCATTCTCTCTTCAGGGCCGTAGCCACCGGTACGGTTGGTCCGGTTTCAACCGATATATAAGAAAAATATAATTTTTAAAACTGAAAATTACTATAATGGATATATATAAAGATAGTAAAGGATTAAGGTAAGCGGAAGTCGGGGTGACTGGCGGGATGTCAGGGACACTAAAACGCACTCTACAAACTGCGGACTTGGAAAATACAGACTGGAAGAAAAGTAACCCACCTCCTGCTTTTCATAGCCAGCCTCCCCTTTACTTTGTGACCAGTCCCTTAATAAAACCGGCTTATCTCGTGTTCTGCTTGGTAAAATGAGGAGGCTGTGTTTCGACAGAAGCTTATGAAGCTCATTCTTCACTCGCTTATATTTTTGTCATTCTGGCGAACCATTTCATCGCATTTCTGAAATTTAGTCTCGGTATCCGGCACGAGATGGTTGACTTACATCAGTTTTTTATGTGTCTGTCCTCTTTTTGACGATAAATTGCGTCATCACGTTGTCAAAGTAGTGTGGATCCACGAGGCGTAGCCGAGGTGTAGTAGTATTTTACAAAAACAAAAGCGATAAAAACTTCTCATTTTTAGCGATCAAAACAACCAACGGAAAGAGCGCGCGCTCGTTGACATCAGCTTTGTCTATCCGTACGCTTACACAATAGAGACGTCGATCAGGTAATAAAAATCAGTATAGAAGAAACAGTTGTTGATCAATAATGGATGTCGTGTGACTGACCCGTACGTGACTACCTATACTCGTCTATAAGAAAAAAGTGCTATAACGAAATTCCAAGTGAACTATTAGGGCATGAGAAATGCTAACTTCTCTTGCGACCTCTTTCCTCCCCCAAACTTATGTCTGACACGGACTGAAGACGTGGCGGCTAGATCATATCTGACACGGAATATCTGACACTTCCTTCACTTTGGTCATTTTCTGGTCTGCGTTTGTACCTGTTTGCTGCCTAAAAGCAGCAAAGAAGACAGGGACGAATGAAAACAGCGAGCGGAAACCGATTGCGATGAAGCGATAAAAAAGCAAAGAGTACAGTGAAGACAGCGAAGAAATCATTCGATAATAAAGAAATTAAGTTTAAGTGAAGAAGAAGATGATGAAGGTGACGAGTGTTGTTCAAAACAAGATCAGATTAAACCATTTTCCATCGAAACGAAGTATAAAATTCAGAGGAAAAACTAGGTCCTAGGTTTGATCCTAAAACAGTAACTTACAAAGCAGTTCATCAAATCTAATCAAATAGTGATGTTCGTTAAAAAACGTACGCGTTGCAAATCATGTTGCCTTAAATTGAATATGTCGTTTCTTCGCATTGTTGTATGTTGGAACGGATGAATAGCGAAGAACGACTTGGGACATCCTTATATCATGACTAACAACTACTGTTATGGATAAAATCAGTCTTTGACAAACTAGCCGAGCATTAATGATGGAAATGATAAAGATACATAAAATGATGTTTGAAATACTAACTTCGCCGCAGTTAATGATAAATAGTATAGACACTTACTGATGTTTTAATCGAATTTGATCATGTTTGAAATCAAAATTTCGCCGTGCATGGCATTTTGGTATGCTCTTGCAGCAGTACTAGTACCGACTTTTATTACTTACAGTCTTTGCAGGTGTTCTTCTTCTTCTCCATGCACTTACATGTTGCGTTTCCAAAGCCATTTGAACGGCGATTAGTATGAGAACAAGCTTACAGTTCAAGTTCAACATATTGCTTCTTTAGTTCTTGATTGTCTTCTGAGAAGAAAATTGTATATCATACATGATCATATATATATATATATATATATATAGCTTTTATTCTTGTGTTATAGCATATTTTTACCTGAAAAGTCTAGTACAGAATATATTCTAGCATAGAATATGCGCATGTCACTAGCCTACAAACCTCACTGTGCGATGCATTGATGTACAAGCTTCTATGTGGTGTTTAATGAACTGGCAGGTTTAAATGCACGAGATATAGCCAAATGGTTTAGATCTGATAAAAAACGATCTGTGAGTTTATTGAACTGCTTCAAAAATTCAGGATGATTCACAAACCTTTGGTCGAAATAAAGTGAATTTATACACTTTGCGAACATGGAATTTTATACTTAGATAGACGTTTGTACTTTAATGCCATGTGCAGTGAGGTTCGTACGTCAGTGACAAGCCGCAGTGATTCAAAAAAAGGCTCCCACTAAAGACAGTATGCGAAATTCAAGACAGTGGTGCTAGTCGACTAAGTTCTTTTGTGACGTTGCAGGTGATCGTACATGAGACTGAGCTTCATGAAGACTCTAAACTTGAATGTACTTTTATCTCTGTGGTACTATTTAGTAATCTTTACTAAGGAATAAAAGATTTATTAAGCAATTCTTTAATAGATAGATAGAAAACCTTTATTTACACAGGGTTATCCAGTCAGATATGCAAAATGCAATCTGATATCAAAAGGAGCCCTAAAATAAATACATTATAAAGAAATATATATATATATACATATATATATATATAACGATATATGAAAGTACAATAAAAATCTAACAATAAAATTATCTATATAAATACTAGAATAAATATCGAAAATATATGCAATGAATAAAGGTTCATGCACGTGACGCGTATGGTCGTTCCAAGAGGATCAAAGAGTTATAAATTTATTCATGAGTTTTTGAACGAAGTATGAAAATCTAAAAGATCATAAAATTATTTCTGAGGCTGCTCAAAAAAACTCGCAGTTCGTTCCGCATGTATCAGGTCTAAAACTTAAGCTCTTAAACCCGATAAAGCACTCCTACTCGTTTAAGTACTTTGAACCGGGTTCGAAGTAGAACAAACCGCGTATGGAAAATTACACCTATCACAAGAAATGAGATAAACAACTTTTAAAATTATCCGATTGCTTCAAGAAGTTTGTAATAGATCACATTTCTTGTTACATTTAAAGCAACCACCATTAGCTTTACTTTGTATATTCCTTAGAAAAACAGTAGACCAACGATAAACTTCCAGATATATATATATATATATCATATATTATGACGACTGAAAACTAGACACTCTAGTAGTCCAGTAAACGATAACCACAACTTGTGGTGAAGTTCCAGACCACTACATTAGATAGTATTATCTTAACAATGCAGATAAAACCTAACAAGGCATTTAAATCAAGTCTAAACACCCTTCTTTTCAGTTGACTCATGATATTCTGAGTAGTAAATACAGTACTTACCTCAACGTATAGAGAGTTCAGCTCAGCGGCGGTGAAATAATGTATCCGTATTTTCAAAGATCGCCGTGTTCTTTAAATTTGCCTTGAATTTGACATAGCTGTTCGATGGAGTGGCTTAGTTCAACTTGTTATTTATGAACAGTTGTTGTTTCTCAAAGAGCTAGGGAATTGATTTTTGATTGACTTGTTGCGTTAAACGAGACCCTATCGTTGCATGGCAACGTGATCGACCTGAAAAGAAGGTAAAAATGCTATCTCCTTCAATAATAATTGAAAAAATCATAATTTTGCTTTTACTTCTTCGTACTTATTCTTTGTCTCAGTTTTATTTAGATATTTTTTTCTTTTTTTTAGTTTTCCATTAACTTTTCAACAAACGGATATTATTTATTATTCTGAATCAGTTTTGGTCAGTGTGAAGTAAGTAACTCAGTATTTATCAGGTATCAGTTTTAAAAAATCTTTGCTTATATTTTATTGCTTTTGAAATTGTACATGTTAATGACAACTGAAATTATTTAACGATATTTCAAAATGGGAAAAGAGCAATCAAATGTTACATGGCAGAAGATGAATGGGGTCCATCAGTCATTAACATATGTGAAATGGTTGACATTTCCCTTCTTTCAAACGTAAAAGGAATAAACGTGCATCCGTTTTATTGAATTTACGTTAAGAAAATAGCCAACTTATGTAAACTAAGCTCGTAACAAATGAGGAAGACATTTAATTGGTTGAAAAGATTTAACAACAAAAATAATGAACGAAAAGTTGTGCTTAATTTTGCCAATATGAATAAACATTTTTTTTACCGAAGGAAGATCCGCCCACAATAACTTACGGCGGCAGCGGGGGCGTACATTTGCTTGCCTTATAAACGATATCAAAGGAATACAATATGTTGACAATCGCTTTTTTCAGTTTTATTTATATTTTCATATCTTTCCTATGAATCTCTTATAAATGAGACATAAATAATGTTGTTGCGAAAATATTTCCACTACCCTACGAAACTAGACTACCGTGGGAAAAACTCAAAGCGAGTATTGCTTTAAAAATGATATTTTTCTTTTTCACGTTCGATTGTAAAAAGTCGACCAATGTTCATCATCATCGCCTTGCAGTTCCTATTTGATACTAATGTGGGTTTAGAAAAATTAAACAGCTAGTGTCAAGAGACTACGATCATATGCCCCTGTGACGAACTCGTGATAGTCAGATTTTGCGTCGAATTACTTGCACTGTGTGTTCCTTGTGCCATTCCTGTAAGTGATGATAGAGTATATTTACCTTCAAAGAGAAGTAGTTCGATCGCTTTAAATGTTCAATCTAACTGGTAAAATGAGATATAGACGTTAAATATTCTTTCAAATCCTACTTTGTTTAGTTCTTTGTTATTTTCTTAAGTTTTGCCAAGCGAATCTGTAATAAATTTATTGTCTGAACTTAAAGTGTTCGAAGGACGACTTTGAATTCGGTGGAGCCAACTGAGCCAAGTATTGGAGATGGTCCTGGCTGAAGGGGTAAAATAGGAGCTGGGATTCGCCTTTTTTGCGCCGGGACTGAGATTTAATGCGCTGGGAATGGGATTCACAAATAAAGAAAAAAAGAAAAAAAAGAAAAAAAATATCAAAAAATGAGATTGGGAATTGAGTGAAACATAGTTTGGAATTATGGGATTTAGTTAAAATAGGGCCTTTTAACCCTAACCCTGAATGAAATGAGTGCATGTTGGGAATTGACGTAGTGTGATAAAAAGGTGAAGACGTTATCGTCCAAGAGAACAAGACATCCGGAGGGCCTGGTTCACGACGCCCGAGAGGACGAAGGTAGGCCCAGGGGAGAAATGCCAAGTGTTCTCAAGGAGGAATGTGTTATGTTAAGTGAAAAACAAAAATTAACCTCAGAAGATCGTAACAACAAAGCTACTCCAGAAATTTTGAAATTTTGATATATTTTAGTACCTTTCCTGGGTATTGTCCGCCTTGGCACGTTGTTCGCCTAAAATCCAGTGGAGCTAATTATCGTTGCGTTCTAGCACGGATTTTTACTTAGAGGCGTTCAGTCATAATCCAACAGATGGTAGTTTTTCAGCCAAGTGCAAGTCGCCAATTGTCTGAATCTGCGGTTCCGCCCGTACTGAGCAGAATTACTATTGCAACAAAACTTCATCAGTAAGGTAAAACTAACCTGCCTCACGACGCTCTAAACCCAGCTCACGTTTCCTATTAGTGGTTGAACACTCCAATACTTGGCGAATTCTGCTTCGCAATGATACGAAGAGCCGACTTTGTAGGAACGAACAGCAGCGTCGCTATGAACCTTTCCTGAAACCTCTTACTTAAAACTCCTAAAGAATAAATGCTTGATATTCCATGCTATTACAGTTTGTATTCATACCGAAAATCAAAATCAAGTGAGCTTTAACCCTTTTGTTCTACATGACATTTCTGTTCTCATCGAGTTCACCTTAGGACACCTGGCGTTACCATTGTCCCAAATGTCCCGCCCTCGCCAATCTCCCAACCTGACAGTGTCTTCGACTCGGATTAGTCTGCAAAAGAGAGACCTTAAATCCAGAACGTGAGCCTTGCGGTTCGTCTCCACTTCATCCACTAAGTAAAATTGATCCTCCTTAAAGGATTTAAGTTGTGTTCATTCCAATTACAAGACTTAGAAAAGCCACGTCTTGTTATTTCTTGTCAGGCCTCATCTCAATACATTACTATCAACAGTTAAAATCACACGTAGTCTTTGGCTGTATGAAACCAAAATCCAGACTTGCCCTCCAATGAATCCTCCTTAAAGGTTNNNNATCACACGTAGTCTTTGGCTGTATGAAACCAAAATCCAGACTTGCCCTCCAATGAATCCTCCTTAAAGGTTCGCAGTTGCCCTCATTCCAATTACAAGCCTTAGTATCAAGCCATTTATTTATATTTCTTGTCAGGCTCGCTCTCAATACATTACTATCGACAGTTAAGATCACACGTAGTCTTTGGCTGTATGAAATCAAAATCCAGACTTGCTCTCCAATGGATCCTCGAACGTCCCCCCGAACGAACCACTGGCATGCACGCGATCCAAGAGGTTTATACTATCACAAGATCATGGCTTCGTTCTCCCGCGAGGCATAAGCTGTAAGGCTGTGCCTATCCATGCCAGAGATTCACACTTACTTTTCCATTTTCGATGTCAATGCTACCACTTCTCCGACACTTTTGCTTACGGATCTCAACAATGCAACTGCTAAATATCCCAAGAAACTAACTCATGTACTCGGCTTCAATACGAGTTATAATGCGGCTCTGCCATTTTCCTCGACGCCTTTTCAAGCACCGTTTCCCCCCACATTAATACTCCTAAACATTCCAATACTTTGAAGTTATAAGGCAATTTTTTTGTAATTATCTTTATTTATGGTTTGCTGGGAAAATTATGCAATTTTTTTTCCCACAGCGGGAATCGAACTCGGCCCACGGCGGCGAGAGCGCCGAATACTAACCACTAGGCCATGTGGGAATACGATAAATGTACGTTTACGATTGTGGTATGTTACCTTCGCATTTCCGTCGTTAGGTTGTCATTACCTTTATTTCGAATCATCATCTTTTATTCCTTTTAGGTTTGACTCTGCCAAAATAGTAGTAGTAATAGTAATAATAATAATAATAATAATAATAATAATAATAATAATAATTCAAAGTACTTGGACCGACACAATGCTGCTCTGAAGATATTATTTATTGAGAAGTGCAAAGATCTTAAATTAGTGGAAAGTGTTCCCCCTTGGTACTCACCTGTGACTCCCAAACCTATCTATGAGTCGGATGATGCTAAAGCTTTCTGGGATGTAACGGTGTATGCTGAACACACCTACGTCAAAGCCAATAGGGTGGATGTACGATTCGTGACCACAAGGCAAAGCAAGTCTGGGCAGTAGAAATGAGCTGTCCATGGATTGAGAATCGTGAAAAGAAAGTTGAGGAGAAGGCAATCAAGTACGGTGCACTACTCTTGGAGTTAAAACAACAGCACCCTGGTTACAAGGTACAGCAATGCAATATCATAATTGATGCATTGGGAGGATGGTCAAAGAAGCTAGAGCAAACTTTGAAGAAGCTTGTTGGTGCCCGATCAAAGTGTGTTTTGGAGAAGATGCAGAAAGCCATCATCTCTTACTCGCTCCATATAGCACGAACATTTAAAGTAACTGTTATATAAGCTTGAACTTTTTTTTTAACAATCTTAGGATACTGTTACAGAAGTAGTATGTGGGGACTATGGATAGACGACTCATTATATTCATAGATTCAAGAAATGCAATAACTATGGAAACGAGAGCAAAGGGGAAAGGAGGGGAGGGGAGGGGGTGCAAAGGCGCGCTAGCTCAAGCCCAATCTTGAATGAACGAAAAAAAAGTGCGCGCGCAAACCAAAAGATGAGGTGACGTCACTACATGCGCGCGCAAGTAAAAAACAAAAAACAAAAAAACAAATTTTTGAAAAAAACCTTTATTTTGGAAAATGATTACAAGAAATAATTACTGTTTAAAGATGGTCATAACTTATACATTTTCAAGAGCTTTTTTAACACCATATCCAGCACCGGCGGCTATAGCACCTCCAGCGGCAGCTTTGGCAGCAGCAATAGCAGCAGGAATGAGAAACAGGGGTAAGAATCCTCCTCTTTGACCACGTCTTCGTCGTCTCAGTTGCCGAGGAACAATGGATGGCATGAGAGAGGATGGCAAAATGCCTCCTTTCTGTTTTCGACGCCTTGTTCTTCGTCTCTTTCTTCTCATCGTCATGTTATCGCTTTGGTTTTGCCTCTATCATTAAACATGCAAGTTGCAAATTTTTTTTATAGATTCCACTCGGGTGCTTGCTTTAACTGTTTAAGCTCTTGAACAAAAAGAGTCCCCATTTCCACCA
This sequence comes from Actinia tenebrosa, assembly GCF_009602425.1. The sequence goes on from NW_022261392.1 coordinate 122,270, forward strand.
CCTTTACATTTTCATATCCAAGAGTTTGATCGTATTGAGGTTCATTGTTTTAAAGAGCATAATTTCTACAAGACGAGCATTATGACTGTGTTCTGGTGGAAAAGAGAGTAAGATGGTTCGACGTCCTTCGCCAATATTTCGTAGACAAAACGCAAAAGCGTTTTTGTTCAAGGGGTCAGGTATACCAAGATCGTCCTGAAGGTGATAATGTTGGATGAGATTGTTTAACGTAGAATGAAATGCCCTGGCTCTTCTTCGACTTTGATAAACCTGTTTGATGATTTCCATTTGACTGTGATAAGATTGATAGAGGTAGTAGGATGCAGTTCCCACGATGATCGGAACACGAATAAAAGTAGGAAGCGATAGCATACCTTTTTTGTATCCTAGAAGGATAAAGAGCAATAAATTCTAGAACCTTTTAAACTGAAACGGACCGTAGTGTCTGCTACCCATAAGAGGGACAATACATTTATAAGCGTGCTGCTGGTGTTCATAACATTTTTATTCGAAAAGGACACGGATAACGTCATGCCACGTTCAAAAATGGATAGGATGTTAAAAGCCTTTTGGGAAACAACAGAACCATCCAATTGCTACACAATACAWTTTGAAGAGGGCGTGGCCTGGGATAGAGACAAAAACGAATATTGTCCGTGCATGTCTTGCAAGATGCCATTGATGAAAGCCGCTTACATCAATGCTCAGAATAGATCAAGTGACGTAACAGCTGCAAGTGCTGCTCTTTCTCTCGTGCAAATTCACTATGGCTAAAGGCAAATCGGAATCAGGAAATCAAAATCAGCTATCCGTAGCTAAACGCCTCGAAAGTGAGATCATGATTGTGCAAGGTATGTATAAACGATACGTACGATTGATGGTGGACCACAATTATGACTTATTAAACAAAGAATATTCGATGTACGGTTGTACCAACGATCGAAATGCAATAAAGCAAGTTGGAAACACATTGTTGGTGCTGATGAAAAACTATACGAGGCTGCTTCAGGACTATACTAGAGAATGCTTGAAATGTCAGCGCTACGACGGATGTAAACGGTCATGGAGGAGGTATCGTCACGACGACGAAGATCATGACGATTCTGATTCTGACAATGGAGCGGCAGCAAGCACCATCGAAAGTGGAGATACGGTGTACTGATGGACGCCTGAATCCTATAAATAAGAAGGATGAAAATAAAAAAAAAACATATTAGATTAATTTATGAAAGATGATGCTTTTCAAGACGTTCTGGGTAACGTATTTACTCTATTTAATATGATCAATGAAAAGGGAGAAAATGGTGAAGAGGGTGTTGATGGGGGTAAAAAAGATAATGCTCCAACTTTAATTAATCATTACCGTGTTTCTATTTTTATACAATTATTTTTTTCTTTTTCTTTTTTTGAACTAAAAAACGTGTATCACGGCAAAAAGGTTTTAGTTTAGTCTCAACTTGGCTCATAGACTCCACTGTGATTAAGCGCGAACAAAGATTCAAGTCATAGAAAACACAACGCAAAGGGGAAAATGCAAAAGAATTGTCCAAACTCAGAAAGCCACGCGTTAACAAAAGAATATTTTCTACAGTGTCAAAATTGTACCGAGGCGATAGCTCGGATCAAAACAAACACGTTTAAGGAATCCGTTTTCACCGCATTTCCCATCAACTCATTGTGATCACTGTTTCGTGGAACGGCAGTACCTTCGAAGAGATTTAGAACCAGAAATTTGGAACTACTTTAAAACAATGGAACTTAAAAAGACCCTGGATAGGATTGATGATTTAGTGCATCACTCATTCTAGAACGTTTTTATTTCGATTTTATACCAAGAAAATAGTCGTAACATGTCACTGGGACCACTTTTTGTAACTAAAAGCAAATGAAAACAAAAATGGAACTTAGATCATCACATGCACCATGACTCAACTTGAGCCTATTGGATAATATGATCATTACCTCATCTTATTCCACCTTTTATTTCAAATCGTTACCCTGATTTCCGATCAGTTGCTGCATCGAGTTGGACCTAGTAACTAGTACAAGACTAAATCATGACTTCAATCGAAACTTCTATCCACTGTTTTTGTAAAAAAACCTGCCAGATCCTATTCCACCAAGAATGGCGGTAAAATGGTAAAGTGTGGAGTCGTTCTCAATTATCCTCAGATACAAGAAACACTAAAACAATTCAAAACGAAGCGTGAAAGACATGAAGCCTTACAAACTATGAAGTTGGGATGTAACATGAATCTTTGCTTCCATGATGCTCAACAACTTGGTTCTTCTCATGGATATCGCATAAAAAAGTTTCCCAAGTGCGAGCATAATGTGTATGCCAAACTCTTGGTGTGCCATTCACAAGCCAACAATGGTAAAGTCTYTTGGGCCTGCCCTGTTCAATACCCTGACATTGATTGTGGTTTCTTTCAATGGGCAACGGATACAACAATTCAAAAAAAAAGACAAGCGTAAGCAAGATGTTGTTGAAAGCGAAAGCGACATTAGCGATGATGAAAATGAAGGTCGTTCTTCAAAATCCAGAAAGAAGTCAAGAAAGAGAAAAATGAAAAAACTCAAATGCGAGTCATCTGATAACGACACTACTAGTGAAAGTGAATCTGAAGACCAGCGCCCCCCATTAAAGAAGAAGAAGAAAAAATAAATGCTTGGCTTAAAATGAACTCTTATCTCTAACAATTGTTTTT
>NW_022261392.1:125605-133105 GCF_009602425.1 Actinia tenebrosa
TAACCCTCAAAACCAATTGATTTATAATCTGTAGGATGTAAAACACGAGAATAAAATATTATGACGTTCATTGAATGAAACAAATAATAAATAAAGCGAGTTTTCTGTTTTGCATATCATTAAATATACTGAATAAATTAGGTATTTGTATAAATGTATACTATAACCTTTCTGCAATCAAGTGTATATATATATATTGCAATTTTGATTAATACAAACGGCTTTAATGCAATGATGATTAATGTTCAAACTTTCACTCTCGTGAGTGAACTTGTTTTGCATAAAACTGCAAAGCGTTTAATAGGTTGAGCCTAAAGAGAGAGAGAGAGAGAGAGAGAGAAACAAAAGAAAAAGTAACCACAAAGAATCACTAAGTTATCAGAGGAGAAGTGGAAGAATGTGCCTCTCTTAAGTAAAAATAACCTCCGTTTATCTAGAAATTATATTCAGTATGTTCACCAACTGAGATCTGACTGAGTTGACGCTCAATAACAATAACACGGTAGACTACGAATAAAGCAAAATATCCTATCCAGAGTAGCTCATGAGCAATGTTCATACCACTTTTGTCATAAGTCATATTACTGACTGTTTTGGTTTTACTGTCCTCGGAGTGATTGATTGTTTTAGAAGGGCACATATAAATAAGCGAAGAACGAGTTCAGAATTGAGCCCAGCTCAAACGAAACTTCCAAGAAGAACGACTTCAGAACTGATTTTAAACTCAACCAATTGCAAAACTTCCAATGTTTCACTTTACATCAATAAAACCGTTTACAATATGACATAGCGTAGAGGTATTAAAAAGTAAACACATTCCCGCCTCTTGACTTTAGCGCTGTTCATTTAAAACAACACTTGGTAGGCCAGCCAACGCTTTGGTACTTAGCTTTGAATCCCGCGGGTCTATTACCCACAATGCACCCGATATAGTTATATACTATATACTTGGTTGGATCAGAATTTCTGCATATCGCTGTATATATATATAAAACTAAAACTATACTAATATTAAAATGTATGATTAAAAACAATAGTATAAAATTATTAGCGATATAAACGACAACTGCGAAAGCCATCTTAAATAAAAAGGTTTTCAATAATTTCTTAGAATTAATCACAGTTGGAGCTGTCCTGACCTCCAAAGGTAGCTTGTTCCATAAATGAGGTGCAGCTACCATAAATGATCGCCATCTCCTAATGTCTTATATGTTTTAAAATTAACATGTTCAAGTAATATTCCATTGCTATTTGAACGTAAACTATATCTACTCTCTTTTTTAATGTTAATAAGATCCCTTAAGTATTTAGGAACACAGCCATTGAAAACCTTGTATATCAAAAACAACATCAAAACTTCTATACAAAAAGTAACAGGCAGCCAATGCAAATTATACAGTAACGGTGTTATCCTACAATATTTAGATTCATTATGAATTAATCTGGCTGCAGCATTTTGCACTCTTTGAAATTTGTGCAGTAATCTGTCCTGCTAGTAACAAAGCCATATTGACAAGTTTTTGAGTAGATTCCTTGGACAAGTATTTTCGTATTTTCCTAATGTTATACAAATAGTAGAAATAATGCAGGAGAGCAAGTCTTGTTAATGTGTGAGTTCATTGATAGTGTAGAGTCGAACCACACCCCTAAGTTCTTTACAGTCGATGCAGGTGTTATTTCTGAATCGCCAATAGTAACGCTATTGAGTTGAACTTTAGCCAGTTGCTGTTTAGTGCCAATCACAATACACTCAGTTTTGTCATCGTTAAGAAGCAGTTTATCAGTAGTAAACGGGAAGGATGTGTAAAACAAAAAAATTACAATAAATCAAGTTATTTTTCGCGGTTCATAATCAAAAATCTTATAAAAATATAACCGATTCGAACTTATTCCAGTAACGGCTTGAGTATCGAGTCGGCGGTTGAATCAGTATTGACTTAACGAGCGTCACGCGGTCGCGTTCATGTTTGTACAAACGGCTGCGGTTACTAGAGTTCAAATCGGTTATATTAAACCTTTTGACCTTTAAAGTTAAACAACAATTTTGCAGTAAAGTAACACAAAGACAGACAGTCAAGCAAGATAAGTAACATATATATAACGATTTTTGATTCAATCAATGGAAGAAGGAAAACAGTATAAAAATCTAACCACTCTATGTGTCCTAGTGCCCTTGGTCGCACTGTAGTAGTCTTTGGAAGTAAGCTTAGGTTTGCATGTAAGTTTTCTAGATCGCGACGAGCTGAACTTGACCTCGTCGATAAAGCCATATATTTTCGACAAGAAGCTTCATTTTTAGTAAAATTGCTTATATATACTAGAGCATTTTAGCCATAATTCATCGAATAAAGTCGCAGAATAAAGCAATAAACATTGTACAAAATGCCGTCAAGCCCACCAACCAATCAGCGCGCGAGTTATTTTTATGGACGGGAAGATCCATATCCCGATGACTGAGCCTCAGGTAATACAAAATGCTTGAATGTGCATTAATATAGTAATGTTGATAATTTTCAGAAATGATAAACGATAGGTTCGATCCTTATCGCGGTAATGACGGAATGGGTTTCTGGTTTATTTTGTACTATGTTTTTGTAAACTTGATTTCAGACATTTTTCTCCCTTGGTATGTTATTGTTTATGACGTGTATAAAACCTCCTTTTATCTAGAGCGAATGAGAAAATATATCGACATCAGTCTAAACAGACGGAAGCATAAAAATAATGGTTTTTCAGTAGCTGTTTTAACCAATACAGACCACTATAAGAATCGAGGTTACTCATCAGAAGAAGTGCTCAGTTAAATCAACAGCAAAAGATACCGAGAAACCTAAGCATGATTGGTATCAGATGTGATGACAGTTAACTCATTTTCTAGTAAATCACCGTGGAAGTAGTTACGTATTAGAAGAGGCAAATTTGACTTTCTTCTAGTCAGTACTACTCCAATCAATAAGAGCACATCACTGGAACAATTTTGTTTTATGATTATACCATACATTAATTGCAGGAGCCGCATCAGTCGAGGTGAGAGATTTTTTTAGGAATGGGCATAAAAGAAATCTGTCTAACTGTTTATCATACGTTCAACAACACTGTTTGGCGCCAAAACTAGATACAAGGTTTTACTTTGCTACTGATTAGAACATGATGTTTGTGGATATGGGCCATGCATGTGGTCTGTATGGGTACATGCCGTTTGTATCACAAGCTTATCACAGGCCTACTCCGGAACAAGACGCCGGTGGCAGCGATTTTGGTTGACTTTGGTTGATTTTGGTTGGAAATATCTTCTGAAAAGGTTTGAATCGTAGAATAGAAGATATATTTGAAGTACTGTTTAATAGACGGGGTACTTTATCAGGCTTAAAAGTATGATACAGTGGGACCTTTATTAAGCGGTCACCCTTGGGACCAGAAAAATGGCCGCTCAATAGAGTTTGGCCGCTTAATAGAGGTTCAATAAAAAAATCGTGTTTTCGGCAATTAACTATATTGTTTTGAATTTACACAGTAAAATGGATCGTTCGACTCTTAATACACTGTTAATTAGAATTACTTTTAGATATAACAAAACACAATTAGCGATTAGTGCGCATAGGAGGTCTACTCGGAGCCAAGCCACAAAAATGAGATACAGAATGGTGAAACTGTTCTTGGGCATGTCCTAGAACCTGGACTGGACTCTGGACTGGACTCTGGACTGGACTCTGGACTGGACTCTGGACTGGACTCTGGACTGGACTCTGGACTGGACTCTGGACTGGACTCTGTGCTTTCTATCTTGGACTAGACTTCCAGTTCTCTTCTCTTCTATACTTATACACATTTAAGGCTATATCATTTATTTTCGGCAATGTTCGGTGTGTGTGTGTGTGTGTGTGTGTGGCCGGAAGCGAAAATCTCAAGTGACATGGCTGGGAATTATAAGTTGTCAATCCTGACAGTTTGCTGTTTATTCATGACCCCCATGTTATCAGAGCCCAAAAGCAAAGAAATTCTTGCTCCTTTCTTGACATAATATATTTTTCAAAAACAAAAGTTTTACTAAATTTAAAGTGGGGATTTCTACATGTTTCTACGAAAAAACCGCTGAAGATTGAATGACAGATAACTGAGGCAAAGAGAGCTACAAAACTAGCTAAAATTTATCAAAAAAAAAAACCAGATAAAGAAAGGTCTATCTTAAGGTATCAGGATACCTTAAGATAGCCGCTTTGCGCGGAAGCCGAATTTCGCGCTGTCTTTTCAACATTATTCTATAAAAGCTAGATAAACGTAGGTTTCGAAAATATATTTTAAGCCGTTGGTTCTTGAGCAGAAAAAAATTATAATGCTCAAAGTCGAATCCTACCTATCATCGATGGGCATGTTACAACAGGATCAGAATTTCCGCCATGACCACAAAAAACACATCAGCATACTCTGTTGATAATGAGCTTCAAAACGGTCTCAGATTTTTGATAGCTTTTTTAGACGTCAAATCCGGATGTTTAATTCTCAAGTGTTTCTGTTCACAAAATAGAATAAAATATTTTTCGAGCACAAAGTTATTTCAAAAAGAGATACCGATTTCTAAATTACATCGTAAATTATAATTGTGCGAAATTTCAGCCTGATTCACTGTAATCCGAATGAGTTATAACGTTTTAAAGAAGTTGCTTTATTGCCCAAAACCTTTAGCCTGCGTGCAGCCGAACTCAACTAACTGTTATACGAGAGAAAAGTCCGGCTGCACGCAGGCTAAAAACCTTCGGAGAAAAACGCGTATTCTTACTCGAGCCGTGAAGAAGCCAAGGTGTCGATCAAAACATCTATGAACAATTTTCTCCGTTTAGAAATATAATTTCAAAACATTTTTTACATGAAATGTAAGTAATCATCTTGATGAATCAAAATATCGAAAAAAATTTTTTTGAAAAATTCTTCTCATGAACGTATCCTGATATACAATAAGTACGGTTGGTACAGAGCTGATCGAGAGCACAGTGTCCAGTCCAGAGTCCAGTCCAGAGTCCAGTCCAGAGTCCAGTCCAGAGTCNCGCTTTGCGCGGAAGCCGAATTTCGCGCTGTCTTTTCAACATTATTCTATAAAAGCTAGATAAACGTAGGTTTCGAAAATATATTTTAAGCCGTTCTTGAGCAGAAAAAAATTATAATGCTCAAAGTCGAATCCTACCTATCATCGATGGGCATGTTCCAACAGGATCAGAATTTCCGCCATGACCACAAAAAACACATCAGCATACTCTGATGAGCTTCAAGACGGTGTCTCAGATTTTTGATAGCTTTTTTAGAACGAGCGCAAACACGCGTCAAACTGTCAGGATTGACAACTTATAACTACCAGCCATGTAACTTGAGGTTTTCGCACACACAAAGAACATTGCCGAAAATAAATGATATAATCTTAAATGTGTATAAGTATTGAAGAGAATGAATGATGAAAAGATGTATAATTTTCATGTAAAACTGAAAGTCTAGTCCAAGATGAAAAGTCCAGAGTCCAGTCCAGAGTCCAGTCCAGAGTCCAGTCCAGGTTCTAGGACACGCCCTGTTCTTGGGCATATTCCAAAATTTATGGCTTTATGAGTGTTAAAATTTTTAAAGAGAGCGACGAATCAAAGCAAAGTTGTTGTGAAAGGCAAGCGTGTGAACAGAGGGGTAGGTTACGGTATGGAAATTCCAAGTGAGTACTGCTTCACAGGAGACGAGTTCTCTATTCAATGGCTTAAAACAAAACTTGAGGAGCAAGGATTTTTATAGACGTAAACTATTGTTATCTTGTAGCAGAACAGAACGCAGAGCTTTAGTACTTTAAATTTTTATATGCTGTGGTAAAGAGCGGATATTTACGTCTTGTTTGATTGTCGTTATAGCTAATTAACCTCATGTTACAACGAATTAAATTACAATTATCCTGTCATTATCAATTGTCGCCTATTCATTCTAACATCTCACGTAAAACACTTTAACACGAGGCTTACTGGCCGCTTAACAGAGGTAATAAAAGCAATAAATATTATATTACTGGTTGCGGTAGGAAAATATAACGACCGTGACCGCCTAATAGAGGTGGCCGTTGAATAAAGGGTGACCCATTAATAGGTGGCCGCTTAATAGAGGTCCCACATAGTAACTGAAAAATTAGCTAAAGTTTGAAGGTATCCCAGAGTAACCCCATCTCCCCCTTTCCCTAGCCCGAGTTGGCTTGATGGTCTCTTCTCCACAGCCACAAGCATTCCGCTAGCTTTCATTAACGCCTGTTAAATTTACATTGTGTTTTCCGTATATTTCAGAATAAAACATTGAAAAGAATGGCCGTTAAAGGAAAGCTTGCTCTTCTTTTTGTTGTGATTACTGCATTCATCCTAGAGTCGTCAGCGGACCCAACAATGTGGCGCAGGCGTCGAAGACGACAATCCAGTATTATCCCTTCTGGATGGGTAGGATTGATTGATTATTATCGTAACACTCTCTACTTTCACATCCCCATAATCCTTTACGTCTTTGGGGAGTAACCAGAGGGTAAAAACCCACTTATTTTGCTGAAGGTTGATCAGACAATGTTGACAATACCTTGTTTGGTATCCAAAAAATAAATGAAGAAGTAAAAAACAGAAAAAGATAGAAGCTTGAAGACGTTTAAATTAATTTTTAAACATTTCTTCGTAAGTCAATACATTATGTAACACCAAACCTCTTGATGTTCTGTACGGGCAAACTATATCGTAACTCAGAATAAACTGATAATCAGTATTGTACAGATAAAAGCAGGTCAATCAATTGAAGAACGTTTCAATTTGGGACAGCCTTTTGATAGGTTGCAACCCAAGGTGCAAAGAATTATGGGATATGGGAAAGTAGAGAATATGGCTTTTGAAATTTGTGCAGTTGCATGAGGATTAAATTAGTTTGCCAATTCGTCCTTCCCTGGTCTAACCATCCATTCATTCATCCAAACCCATCAATTCGACCCCTGTACGTATCATCTCTACCCATTTCAGTTTCGTTATTCATTTTCAATACGTACAAATAAATGAGATGCATGTTTACTATCAGTTGCCATGCAATAACGTAATGTTTGTAAAGGGTGTTTATGCTGGAAAAAAATACGACTATATAGATAAGTGACCTTTTATAATATCCACGATAACTCGAATATATAACCCAATCCGTCTCTTTAGCGCTGTCGCAGGCTTTTAAGCAGTAGAGTGCAAACCATATAGTATAGAGTGAAGTCCCTAAACCCGTGAAATAGAATAGAACCTAATTCCATTGTGTCTTTTTGTGTGTCTATTTGACTCGTATTTTTCATTTAATGGGTTAAATGCCTTCTCTTTATCCGTGAAACTACGCAGTATGTTTAATAGATAACAAAAACAGCCAAAGCACCATATAACCGGGACAAGTAGAAAACGTTAACAATAGTTCGGACGATAAAACAATCATTGAATTCGGTTATCACCAAACATCGTGATTCGTTAATGTCTCGCGAGC
>NW_022261392.1:138105-140460 GCF_009602425.1 Actinia tenebrosa
TGCAGCCTTTGCATCTGCATTGACTACCACAGGATGCCCCTAGAGTGACACAAGGACATTTGCGACCTCTGTTTTTGCTTTTAGGTAGACAGCATGAAATATCTTGCTCTTTACTATTCCTCCCACAAGAACAACTTGATTTGTCATTCTCTTGCAGTATGTTCGAATTCTCATCTGTCAAGAAAATGGAAGCAGTGGAGTTTATCTACATAAATTGTACCAAATAAATAATGTTTTCCAGTTTTTTCCCCGCCAGGGGGAGTTTAGTATTCCGATTGCAAAAGGCGGTGGTGCTCGTCGTAACTTTTGAAGTTTTAGATCTCTGTATTGTTACCCCTTAGAATTCAAAAGCACCTCAGAAATTTTGGTATATCATGTCTAATATTTTTTTCGAGTTGTCTAACACTCGGGCTTTCTGAATAAATATCAGGGACGATATACTTTTGATAGTATATTTGTTTATATATAAAGGGTAGAAGCAAGAGAAACTGAACTAAGATAAGGAATCCCCGTGCCCCGTCATGTGCACACTTTGATGCTATTTTTAGCTCGTTACCATTCCCGCGCGATAATTATGCTTCCTTAAAAGCCACGTTTTAGAACACGAAAAGCAACAAAAATACAGGTTTTTGTTAACTGCAAGACTAGAAGCCGCCTCAAGAAATCAACTAATCAGGTTCTTCGCTCAAAATATCACCATGCTAAGAATAGCTTCAAACTGTGCACATGATGGTTACAAGGCTATATAGGTAGGATTCCTTCTCTTAGTTTATCGAAGTTTATGCAAAATGCAGTTATCGCAGAATCGCGATACCAACCTCAGCTGCGATTTTGAGCTGTCAATACGGGTTTATATTGGAGGCTAGTTGGGAGAAAAAACTGCACAGTGGCATTATTAGCATTTTCCAAACGGACTAAATATACGTATATACCACGAGGTTTTGCAGACCTAACAATATTGTTTCATTTATTTTACGTACCTTCACCGTCGAACGAAGATGTAGCATCATAATGACCTGGACCATAGGTATTAAAGCTAATGTAGAATGTTTCCGTTGTAGCTTGTTGTTCTGGGATAAAGGGCAAGTACGGACAACCAGGTATACTTGTTATTACTAATAAGTGAACTTGTAATATATCTGAACAAACTTTCATTACGAGATCACCCATTTCCCCACAAAATGTTCCTTCCTCTCGAAATCGTTCTGTTTCGTAATTAAGTTCCATTTCGTCGACTCCCAGTAACATCTGGTAGCTTTCGTTACTTTGTACGGAGTCGACGAAAAGCTGACGAAGACGGAAAACGTCATCATCAAAACTACCACCTAAGCCCAAATCAGTCAGGTGCTGTTGGAAATGAGTATTTGCTTCAGTTTTCCACTTGGTTGATTTCCGTATTTGTTTGATGATACTTGCAAAAGCGCAGTCTCCATCGCCTTCCACAGGATCGATGCATAAATTGAATGATTGCAAATTTCTTGACAAAAGTACTTCTTTTGCAGGTTGAGAATTGTCGTCCATTTCATCATCCGTTATTAGCATTTTCAAGTTTTTAACACCAATCAGCTGCATAACGGGCAGATCGTGCACGTTAAGACTTCTGTCATTACACTGATCGGCAACTTTATTCAGAGTTTCATATAATTTGACAGTGTTATCACATATCATAGTTGACACAGTATCATTTAGCACGTCCTCTATGTTTTCAGCTAATAACATCATAGGTTCATTGTGTGAACTGTCGTCATTTTGAACATCAATTCTGTCCCATACCTTGTCGCATACATTGTTTTGAACTTCTTCCCGATCATTGACCTTAAAAAAACGATTTTTCTTTTTGCCATTCATCTCGTCTCCAGTTAACAAGCTGTGTTTCGGAAGAGGTATAAATGGGACAATTCTAGCGTTGTTTTTGTGTTTCTTCCCACTTTTTTGACAATTAATTCCGTAAAAAATTAAACTTAAAACCGCAATCGCAATTTCAGGACTGATTGTTGAAGATCCACAAAGAAGAGAGTCATTTATTGTGTGGTGGAGTCGCTCGTTGTATTCTGTACCATAACCAGGAGGAATTCGGGACAAACATCCTTTACGAATGTGCATTTTTAAATTGTCTATTTCGTGTAAGGTTTTGGATTGCGAATCAGATTTAAATACTTCTTGCCACCTCGACAGAAAGGTGTTGAGATTTTGCTCAATTACATCTGGGTCTGGAGTCGGCTGTTCACGACTGTCTCCACAGTCTCCATCCTTTCTAAATATCAATCCAAAATCTTTAGAAATTTGCCGTGAGACTTCTGTGCCTTTTGGGATAGTTTTAACAATTCGTTGAACTGCATGAAAAATGTCCAGCTT
>NW_022261393.1:0-12202 GCF_009602425.1 Actinia tenebrosa
ATGTTGTCCATCTATATCTAGGAAATATTTTAACCTTCGTTTACGACCCTACGCGGACGCATCCAATATTTCATAGGACGACGTCTAAAAGCAGGTTTGGGAACCGCGGGCTTTCTTGTCAACTCCTTTACGTATTCCTCGCGCGTTGTCGTACAAGTTGTTACAATTTCACAGGGATCCTTCCTGCGTAGATGGGAAATCAGACCACACTTTGTGAAGCTCTTGCTACATCTTGGACAAATAAGCTTACCACTCATTGTATACTTAACAATATTTTGTCCTCCATTAGGGGTAATATTTTAACTTAGTAATGTGGGGCACCAGTAAAACCCGTAGAGAGCTTTTCGAATCGAATTACGCAGGTAATACCCAGAACGACCTAACGGGTAATACCCGCGGCCGACGCACGTACGTGAGCGCGGGGAATACCCATGTAATTCCGGGGGGTGGCCGCGAGTCCCCCTTACTGCTGCTCGGGGGGTTCGTGAAGTTGGTAATGTTGGTACTGTTCAGGGGGAGGTTGCTCTTGCTCTTGCTCTTGTTCAGGAATGATTTCATCACACCAGGCAAAATACGAGCAGGGGATGTCAGGGTAGTTGACACAGCACGTGAAGGCACGGTTGTCGTTGTTTTCAGAATGACTGACATTGAGCTTGGCAAATAGATTGTGTTCCTCACACTTTGGGTGGCACTTGGGACCAATGGCAAAAAGGTAAGGGTGGATGTGCACGTAGTCTTCTTTTTTGATGTTGAGTTTGCACCCAAGAGAGGCTTGGTTGTACACGTGTTCCCTTTTAGCTTTGGCGCCCTTGCCTTTGGCGGACTTGACGCTACACGACGCATCGAGAAAGTACCCCTGTACACAAAGATGGCAATGTGGTGGTGGGGGCGTTTGTGACCGCGTATGCTCGATTGAAGTTGTACGACTCCCTAAGCAAGTTAGGAGAACGTGTGCTGTACCACGACACCGATTCCATTATTTATACTACCACAGGAGACGAGAAGGAAATTGAGTTGGGGTGTAATTTGGGGGAGTGGGAAGACGAATGCAAAGACCCTGCCCAAGACTGGCTGGTAGACTTTGTGTCGTTGGGACCCAAGACGTACGCGTACGAAACCAAGAAAGGCAAGCGTGTGGTGAAATGCAAGGGCATTAGTTTGGATTACCGCACAAGTAAAAACGTTCACATGGAAAGCATGAAGCGGTTGCTGGTCAACAAGCATACTAAATTAACGGTGTCCTATGCCAAGCGCATAATACGAGATGGATTTGCTAAGCAATTGAAAACGGTGAGCATGGACAAGGATGTGCGGTTTGTGTATACCAAGCGGGTCTTGCAGGAGGATGGCATTTCAACGTTGCCGTATGGATATCGAAAGAGTATATAAAGACTTACCAAAGAATAAAGCCTGTAGTTTTTTAGAAGAAACATTTATAACATGGGTGGTGTGTGGACACAATTAACAGTGTGCTTTAAAGGTGCAGATGGTAAAGAGGGGGGTTTTAGCCGCAACCGTGTAAATGTGGGGCACCAAGCGCAAACGCGATGCTGTTTCTCAGCCTGCTGTGGAGGATCTTTGGTACTCGCCCCCGTTCAACGATCAATCAGGAGGTGGACGGAAAGAAGGAAAGCGCAAAGGCAAGCCAAAAACCGAAGTTTTAGCACGTAAATGGAAACAAGAATATTACGAAGCGGGAAAGGACCATCCTCAAGCGTATGCTGGAACCAAGGCGTTTGTTAATAATCAGGAAAAAGGAACTAAGACTAAACGTGAAAAACAAGCATGGTTGGAAACGCAAACCACGCATCAAATGCACGTGCCTGCCCGACGCAATTACCCCCGACGCCCTTTTGTGGTTCACTCCATGGACGAGCAGTGGCAGGTAGATTTGTCAGACATGCAATGGCATAAAAAAGCAAACGATGGAAACGCGTGGATTTTGTTTGCCATTGATGTTTTATCTCGTTACGTGTGGGTAACCCCCTTAAAGCGTAAGACGGATGAGGAAACAGCGGAGGGGTTACGGCGTATTTTTAACAAAGTTGTGGAGGACCCTGACAAGGTGCATACTTTACCCTTGACGGTGTACGTGGATCAAGGAACGGAATTTTATAATAAGGACGTGAAGGACTTGTTGGCTCACCTGCCTATTCCGGCGACGTTGCGCTCAGGTAAATCTATTACCAAAGCAGCTATTGTAGAGCGGGTGCAGCAAACGATCAAGAAGCGGTTGTGGAAGCGGTTTTACGAAAAGCGATCGTACCGATGGGTGGATGAAATTGACCAATTGCTGGAGGCGTACAATCATGCTTATCACTCCAGCATTGGTCGATCCCCAGCCTCCGTAACACGACAAGTGGAACGGGAGGTGTGGGACAAGCTGTACAAGGAATGGTCGGACGAGCGCCAGGCGGTTAAGGCTGCTCCTCCTGAAAAACACTTTGCGTTTAACGTTGGGGACGTGGTGCGTCTAAGCAAGCAAGCCACGTTGTTTAAAAAAGGGTACCTCCCCCAGTGGACAGAAGAGTGGTTTAAGGTGCGAGCTCGAGATGCAGGACCGCCACCGTATTACCGGTTGGAGTATTTCGATGGGGAGGACGTGCTGGAGGGGACATTTTACGAGAATGAGATGCAAAAGATAAGTGACGAAGAACAGAGTAATGCCAAGTTCCCCATAGAAAAAATTGAAAAGCGTCGCGTGGATCCGGATACCCAGAAGAAACAAATATTTGTGAAATATCAGGGGTGGCCAGACAAGTACTCGACGTGGATCAACGAGGACCAGGTGGAAGACTTGTCGTAATGGAACGCAGTCCTTTTGTGTTTTGGTGTAGCAGCAAACCAGATGCAGCTTATGCACGCACCATGAACAATAAGCCTGAACTATTTACGGTGCAATTGCCCAGCCCCTGGGTTATGACAGGAGCGTGGTCAGTACGTGTCTTAACAGCCATCACCCCTCAAGTGGATCGTACACAAACGCCTGGAGACTTGTTGTTGTATACGGACATGATGAAGTATGAAATAGTGGGGCATGACTTTTTTCCGTTACTGGAGCGCATTACCTCTCCCAGCAATCAAAGCATTCAACATTACGAGCCTGTAAACCCGTTTGTGCGTCGATTGGATCGAAATCATTACGACGATTTTAACTTTATTATAGCTGACGACAAAGGCAAGTCGCCAGTGTGGATAGCGTCCTTGGATCACAGCACTCTGCTGTGCTTGCAGTTTACACCTGAAGAAGATAACTTTGATGCTAGCACCATGGAGCAAACATTTTTGTCCAACCAGTCATTAAATTATTTTGGAGCCAATCGACCAAGTAATTTTACAGCCTACTTACCCAGTCTGCAACGGTGGGAAGGATCGTGGACTACAGGAATATCCAAGATTACGCTTCCACCGGCTCCAAAACGCTTGCAATTGGACACCTGGACTGTGGAGCTGAGCATTAACATTCCCCTTCATTATTCGGCTAAGCACTCTTTTACTATTCAACAAGCAAAGTCTGTGGAGGAGTTAGTTGAACAATTTAATGAGGGTGCTCAACGCGTCATGAATTCGTGGTTTAACCACAAAACCGTGAGTGACAAGTATGGCAATGGAGGTGTAGGGGGAACGACGGACCTGGATCGACGCGTGATGTATTACATAAATACAACCCCTGAAAAAAACGAGCAATTTAAAAACGAGATTATGACGGTTAATGCATTTGAGAAACAAATGTACGAGTGGGGGTTGGATGTAAAATGGAACTCGGACTCCTCGGCTGACCTTACACCTTAGTTCTTGGAAAATATGATTCCCGAGATAGATATTTACACCCGCCAGGTGGATCAATACCTCGAGGTGTGATAAAACGTTTGGGAAACTACAATCGCCCTAGCAGTAGCAATTGGAAAAAAATTGAGTCAACACAACCCATATTTTATAACGACCTCGCGTCCCACATTTACTTCTTAACCTGTAGGCTAGACAACGTTTCGTTAAAAATGGGGTATGTGTTGCAAAAAGCAAGCGGAGCCAATTATTCCTTAACTGTGACCGTCCCCGAGAGGTTTCTGGATGTTATGGGAATAGACAGAAAACAGTGGAGCATGACCACCAAGTCGGATTCCTCCCGTTACGCAAGCATGACAATAAATGCAAATCAATCCACCCCAAGCGATCCTGCAGGATGGCATTTTTCTACTGTAACATGTAACCCTAAAGCAGAAACCAACGAAAATGGACACATAGTACTTAGTCAATGGTCTGCTGCTGTGCCTCTTCCTGAAAACGCCTACGTAACCTGCAGCTTGGTAGCACCTCAGCATGTGGGGGATCGGGATATAGCTTTAATGGAGGTTATTCCGTTGCCGGTTGCCGCTCAAAGTGAAGTCAACGAAACCAAGGAACATGTGTATGAACCCAAACACATTAAATACCACCCTCTGTCCCTGTTAAACTATCAGACCATTCAGTTCGTGGTAGAGAACGAACGTGGTGAAGAAATTCCTTTTGTGAAAGACGCAGGAGCAACCACTGTTACCTTAAAATTTCAAAAATCATGAGTAACATTCCCATTTACGTTCCTAGTCAGAGTGGTGGTGGTGGCAGTATTCCCATTTACTCCCCCAAGCAAGGAGGTGGTGGCTTTAGAAAAATGGGGGGGGGGGACTATGTTGCATTTCATAACTCCCAAGTTACAAAAGTTAAAAGACGAAGCAGTGGATTACGGGGCCACAGCATTGTCTAACGTAGCCACGGACGCATTGGAAGGCAAAGACATCAAGCAAGCTTTATCCGACGAAGGGACCAAGGCCAAAATAGCTTTAAAGCGTAAAGCTGAAAGTGAAGCTAGCAAGGCTGCATCTTCGGCAAAGACATTCAAGTCAGGAGCCAAAACTAAGAGCAAAAACACGTTGGATTTGCTTTTTGATTAATATGACACGTTTTCAAGATTGTACCTGTAAAGGATTGTTTACCCCATGTACAGCCCTGGATCCACAATGCTTAGCAGCCAAAGAGTATATGGAAAGGGCTGCGGAATGGATATGTATTCTGGGGTTTGATCGTTGGCACGCCCAAGTCCATAGCGCTTATGAATCAAGCAAGAAGAATCACAAAGTAGGACGTACCTATATGACCCTACACGGTCGCATGCGACGATGTCACTTTGACGGAAACACAAACCTGTATGGCTACATTATGGAAGGAGATGAACAATGCTTTAGATGTTTTACGGGGGACTTTGAAGAAGCTTATCGGGTGTGGGTAGATATGTTACTTATTCGAAAAACTATAGATGAGCAAGTGAATAGGCTAGATCGATTAAGTTTAAAACCTTTAAAATCTAAGTTTAATTTGTTAATTTGATAATAAAAGACTACGTAAAACTCATGGTGTTTTTTTTTTTTTTTTTTTTTTTTTTTTTTTTAAAAATTTATTTATTAAAAAAAAAAAAAAAAAAAAGCCTCGTGGTATTACTAGTGATTTACATTCCTTCTTGTTTACCACGAAAGAATGTATCACTTTTAACACCACGCATGGCTTATTTACAAGGAAGAAGAAGACATCCTCCTATGGTCCTTGGAAAAAAGCCTTGCGGTAACAATTTGTCGCAGATCTCCTTGTTTATCACGAAGGTCTACTTCAAATTGATACCACACGAGCTTCCTAAGCAAGAATATACTGAGGAAAAGGTTCTTTGGATTCTTTCAAGTCTTCCGGGAACGGATCCACAGACATACGAAGATGATTGGGTGTCTTTTGATGAAAGTCTATGATCAACGGACGGTAAGGACGTTTTTGAGCGTAGTTTAAGGCTGAGTGAAACCATTCTCCTTTTCCTGGAAACGCCCGGGACGCCAAGCGGTGCAGTTGTGCGCGATCTCGAGGGTTGGGGAACAAGATGATTAAGTGTGAATTTAGTGACGCCGTACGCATTTGTGGAGGGAACAGGTTTTGAACTAAAACAGCCAAGCTAACATCCATGTGGTGCGTTCCCTTGGTAAACCACTTGGCCACTTGCTTGTGCTTGCTCTCTATCTCCCCCATAAGGTCATCTACGATAAGCAATCCAGGGGTTTCTTCAAATAACGAGTAGGGATCGTCGGGTAATCCTTGCACCCATGTTACTTTCTTTCCAAATTCTTTTTTCATGTCCTCGTACTCGTCTTGCCAGATGCCATACAAAAACACCACCTTTTTAATGGCAGGGGAAAATTTCCAATGACAATGTCGAATTAGTTTGCGCACAAACACTGTTTTTCCTGACTTGGAAGGGCCCGAAACCCAAATGTTGGAGGGGTGTTCCCAACGGGGTTGTACTTCTTGCACCTGTGCTTGGTTCATGATTGACGCAGCAACTGAATGTAATCCTCCACACTTTGCAATTTATTTCCACCGCTTTGATGCGATACCTTGTTCTTAGCAAACGTGAGGGCATTGGGGGCGACACGTTTGAGTTCCTGTTTTCCCCACTTGACAGCGTGTGGTGTTGCACGTTTGAGTTCTTGTTTTCCCCAAGCGGTTAACTGGTCTTTCAAAGGTCCTCCACCACGTTGGCGGCGGTGGCGGCGGTGACGGTTACAGTGAGACATGATAATGTACTACGCTAAGCGTGCTTTTGTTTTTTATAGTTTTTTTTTAGTCTTCTCGGGTGTGATGGATGAGTAACTCAAGAGTACCATCCAACCCATGTCTTTCAACAAGCAGTTCAAAAATAGGCACGTGTGAGGGGAACCAGGCGAATCCACGATGATTCTTAAAGTGGCTTTTGAGAAAGGATGTTAGGTCGTCGTCGTGTCCTGGGTTTTTTAGCACGATCTTAATAGCCTTCTTGTAAAAATTGATCATGTGTTGAACTTGGGATTTGAGTTTAGGATCGCTGTGGATGTGATCCACCAACCACTTGTGACATTTACATATAGGCTCGTCGGTGTCGGGGGCGCTAAGAATATCCAAGCTGGTTAGGAAGTGCAACAGGTAAGGAAACGTGCCAACTCGAAAATGGAATCCATCTCCATTTCGGAATTGGGAACATATGACGTTAGGGTGGACGCCATAATAATTTAGGCGGTGTTCTATGGATACACCAAGTTTGTAATGATATCCATCCATTATCCAGCAGTATACTAAGCTAAGCGCGTTAAGCAGCAGTTTTATATTGAATCGTAGTCACATTCCATATCGCTTTTTGTCGGGGGTTTTCTGTCAGGGTGATGAATGAGTAATTTAAGAGTACCATCCGATCCATGTTTTTCAACGAGCATTTCGAAGATAGGTACGTTAGTGGGGAACCAAAGGAATCCACGCTGGCTACCAAAGTGTCTGATGAGAAGGGATGTTAGGTTGTCCATATACCCAGGGTTGAGCAGCACGATTCGAATGGCTTGCTTGTAAAAAGACCTCATATACTGGAGGTTATCTTTAACCTCAGGATTGCTGTGAATGTAATCACACAACCACTTGTGACACTTACATACGGGATCCGTAGTGCCAGAAGCGTGTAGAATGTCCAAGCTGGTTAGGAAGTGTAGGAGGTACGGAAATTGGGGTAGCTTGAAATAGTACGGGAGGGACTTGACCACGTCTTTAGGGTGGAGCATGTAATAATTAAGACGGGCTTCTATGGTTACGGCAAGGCTGTGATGATATCCATCTTGGTAATGATATGGTTCCATTATATTTGTTCTAATCCTTTTTTGACTCCGTATCCAGCAGCAGCTCCAACGGCTCCTAGGTATGCAGCTTTTGCAGCAGCTATGGCGGCAGGAATTAAAGCCAGTAGAGGGAAAAGTCCACCTTTTTGATTTTTACCGCCTCCTTTTTTATTACCACCAAGTTGTTTTTTTAGTTTTTGTAGTTTACGCACGCCTAGTTTTTGCAACGTTTTGAGTTGTTTCTTAACGCTCTTGGTGGAGGGAATGCCACCTCCTCTTTGGGCACCGTAACGTTTAACGGAATAGCGTGTGCGTCTGCCGCCTCCTGATTGGGCACCATAACGTTTCATGGCTTGACGTTGACGGGTAGTCCCGCCTACTTGTTTACGTGGCATGATTGGATTGGTTGTGAAACAAGTATGAAGGTAAGTGTTGGATCTAGGTTGGCTTTATACCTTTCGAGATGGGAGCAACTAAGGACAAGCAGTCAAGCAAAGTGCACAACGGAAGAAACGAGGATGGAAAGTTTGTGTTTGTGGAAGCCAAGGATGTGTTCATGGGGGATGGCAAAAAATGCGAAGACAAGGTAAAGGAACAGGACACATGTTTATCGCAACTGGATGATTTGATATGGCACTTGAGTTTGATGGAAGACCAGTTTACCACCAAAGTGCAAGGACGGTTGGAGTGCTTCAACCATTCAGAAAGATTCATGTTGTTTCAACACTACAAAGATACCTTCCGACGTTTGTGTTCCTTCAAGACAAACCTGGTAGAATTTTCCACCCTGATGCAGCAAGCCTGTGTGGGCAGAAGAGAACAAGAGCAATTACGAGACGAGATAACTCTGATCGACATGGAGGGTACGGATGAAGTGGATGGTGCATGGGACGATTCAGCTCACGACTGTATCAGGCCGAGTTTGTTATAACAAGGAAAGACAGAAAGGACATAGACGTTAGTTTCACGATGGTCGTTAACAAGTTAAAAAAGAAGGTGGGGGGATTAAAAGGCGCCATGAGAAAGAAGATGGTTAATTATGTGGGCGGGAAAATTACCAAAAACGTGGGAAAATTAATAGACAAGAAAGTTAAGAACTCCAAATTGCGCGGGCTGTTGAAGAATCAATTAAATGCGGCGACCCCTTACGTAACGAATATGGTGCTGGGAGGTCAAGGTGGTGGACGCCGACGTGGACGTAAAAGGAGAAGACACACGCAAGAAGGAGGCATTGTAGCATCGTATCCGTACATGGGCAGGCGTCACTACCCTAACAATTTTCCAGAATGGCGTTAAGTTTCGCTTACGTCATTTTAATGCTGATAGCGGATTGGCGTTCGCATAAACACGTGAGAGGTGAAGGGTCTACAAATTTAGAATAGGCAGTGGCAAGAGCACTTCTTTCGAAGCAAACGGTGAATGACGAGCATCGACACGCTGCTGCAGGAGCTTGTGATTTGTGTGGTTAAACAACAAGAAGAAGAAAAGGAACAAGATGGCGCGCGTAATTTTGGAACTGATGGGGTCGTTGAGACACATGCTAGATTGTGAGGTGCTTAAACACAGAGATGTGATTATGGACCTGGTGGCTTCCGTGGAACGAGAAAGTGTTACTAAGGAAATCTCCAAGGAAAACACATGCATCATAAAAGACGTAAGAGATAAGTTGGGAAGCTTGATTTCAGCCATGACAACCACCACACGTCAAGGACGTAGACCTGAAGACATGTGGATTTGTGTGTTAGGATTAGATCAGGTATGACGATGTCTTTGATTTGATGGTTAATAAGGGATGTTATCCAATCGACAAACTCCGTATCGTTTGTTTGTGTCATGTAATCGTCAAATAGGGTTAGCACGTTGCTAACTCTTAGGTGGTGTTGGTGAGTTTTTGTTTGTTCTTCAGGGGTTAGAGGAATAGGGCATGGGATGGGGTATATGTTTTTGTTAGCGCATAGGTAAAGCGTTAGGCATCGAACGTGACACAAAACGTAGAGGTCACCGCTAGGGTCGAAACATTTAAATTCGCAACAGTTGTCGTATGCAAGGCAAATTCAAGTGAAGAGATGTGTTTTTAATGTGAAACAATTTTTGAACACTGGACATGAAAAGGGATATATACATTTGTTAAATCATAATGATCATAAGCTTTTACTGTGTTATCAATTACGCTATGTAAAGTTTATTGAGTTATTGTAAATAAACTGTTTTTTTGTTTTGTAGAATGTGACCGATCAGTTGTGTATGTGTTTATCACGTAATACGTTACCAAGTTATGACTTGCTGGCACAGGCGGTGGAGCGTGTAAAACAATACGAGGAGGAAATTAAATTGCTACGTGTACTTTTAAATCACTTTGAACAACAACGTAAGCAAACGGGGGTTTTTGTTTTGGAGTCCCACAAGTCGGGGACTAAGATATGTCTTCAGGAACACGAAGTCGAACATTAATAAAAAATGTGGAACGATCGGTGCATAGGAGTAGCGATGAGTTTCGAACGACAAGTGTGGAATATCGCCTGGTTACTAAGTCCGATACGGAGTTAATGCAAGAAGCTGCAGCCGAGGAAGAGCATGACAACGCGCGGGGTGTGCGCTGGATTCAACGTGTGCTTGATGAAATTGTAACTTACATTCAATCAAGTGAGGGGGTGGAACCCCGAGATCAAATAGGAATGAACATTGATGGAGGAGATTTGGAATATCCAGTTGTTATTCCTGTACGTCGATATCACTCCCCCGAATTTCAAAGTCGAATGTTAGTAAGTGCCATCGAAGGAATTCAACAATCTAAGAAAGCATGGACGTTGGGATGTTCGTTAAACGTGATGGTAACGTTGGTAAAAGACGTAAGCGCACGTGGTCGGGCGGCTACTACCACTATTATGACACCCGAACGATTAAGGGATGCTATTGCAAGAAGAGCCGTTGTATTGGTGGTGGAAGAAGGCGACCCCCCAGACCCTGTAAGAGACACGCTGAAAATAATATGGACTTATGAGAAAAGAAGAGGAGCATTTGCAACCATGGAGGAAATGCAGGCAGAGTTTGAGGAAGTCCCCATGTGCTGGCAGGATGTGTTGAAAGCATGGTGCGTTATGCATTCGGATGAAGACGTAATGGTGCTTTCTCAAAGGGCTCCTGGTACGTTTCACGACGTAATTTGGAAAAGTGTGTATGAAAGGGAAGAGGCGTATAAAGTGTTGTGGTACGATGAAGCGCGATGCGAAATGCTAAACGTTATCGACCCCGATAATTTGTATGGGGATTGGCGAACGCGACGTCAACGGATGTCTCGAAAATGTGGGCGAACGTATAGAGGAACGCAAAACCGTCACGTGTGTACCGAGGTCAAGATTATAACGCCTGGGGGTAAGAAAAAAGTGAATAGCGCTCCTCACTTTTTGTGTTCAAAGAATCAAAAGAAGCGAAAAAGAAGTTTGGTTGAAAATAATGAAGAAGAAAATTGCTTGGGGCAATCGTTGCTGACAGCCCTAAAGGAAATGGGGTTGGAAATGTCGCAGAACAAGCCTTTGATGGATTGGTATGAATAAATGGGAATGCAACATTTGTGGAACGAAGCATGTGGCATTTCTGATGTAAAGGTTTGGAGCGAGGCTATTAACGAGGGGTATGGTAACGAGGAGTATGACTTTGAACTGTGTGTGTACGATGAGCGCAATCGTGTGCTCGCTGTACCCTTATGTAATGTACGATAATGATTACCCCTTGGGTCACCCCACGGTGCTGTATGGAGAAGACATCCCACCCCTGGATAAGTGCAAGAGCAAACTACTGAGACATTGGTTTGGATTGATTCGATGTGAGGTAGATCCCCCCAAGACTTTGTATTTTCCTGTGCTGCCGGTAATCATTAATCAGAAGCTGATGTTTCCACTTTGTTTAACGTGTGCGCAACAGGAAAATGAGGAACCATGTCAACACATGCTAGAGGAGCGACGACTGTTTGGGACATGGACCACAGCCGAAATGGAGCGAGCTATGGATGAGGGGTACAAGCTACACGCTGTCTATGAGGTGTGGGATTATGAACGCGTAAATGGTCAATTGTTCAAGACGTACATTCGTGAAAATCCGAAGTTAAAGTTGCAAGCGTCGGGATGGCCGCAACACTGTACCACAAACGAAACCAAGGCGGCTTTTGTGAGAAAAGTAAAACAGGAACAGAACATTGACTTGGAAGAAGACAAGATGGTGTTTAATCCGGGGTTGAGGAGCATTGCCAAATTAAATCTAAACTCGCTGTGGGGAAAATTTGCACAAAACCCCTTTCGCACCAAGGTGGAGTACATTAAAGATCCCTCGCGTTATTTTGAGTTGCTAAATGACGACACGGCCGAGGTAAATACTGTGGCGTTGCTGACGTCCATCTGTCCTAAGTGCTGCTCACTACGTGATAATAATAATAATAATAATAATAAGGAATAATTTATATAGCGTCGATATCCTTAAGTTTACGCTTTACAATATAAAAATATGACTCAATAGATTTAAAATTGAAAATAAATTTAAGAAAAGAATTACTATTT
>NW_022261393.1:17290-52382 GCF_009602425.1 Actinia tenebrosa
TCATGAGACAATTACATTAAGTAGAACATTAGAGTCCTTGGAAGAAGCGCGACGGTTGTCTGATTATTTCTATGGTGATGAAGTAGGTGTTTTGTTGCGGATGCTCTCTACCCTCACAAACCACCTGGTTGAGCAGAAGCCATGGAACGGATAAGAAATTCTACTCCAGTTAGTTGCGATGAGTCGTTYAGCCAGACAAAACACTAAACAATTTATATTTCAAACCATGAATTTAATTAAATTTTTTACCTATTCTTAGGATTGAAGTCATTAAAATCATGTGGAAATGACACTAAGCTTTTGATCATACATTCCAACTTAAACTCGGCAACACTAGGGAAGCCTTTATTAATGTCGAATCATTTGTGCTCAATTTTCAAAACTGATTTTTTAAAATCAAGTTTTAAAATCTGTTCACTTCAAATCACTTCAAGACGTTTGTTTCGTGTAAAACTGACCTAATCATACTTCCGCGGTTTACGTTCTTTGATAAACAGTTTCAGAAAATAGAATAATAAGTACCATTTGAGTGACGTGTGCCTATTAAAGCAACAATAGTTCTTTGTAATTAGCTAAGATAACGTGCGCATCCTTTTTATAAAGCATTCAGAACTGAACGCTAACCAGTCAACTGCTAACCTGAGATGATGAATTGCTAACCTAGAAAAGTTAAGACTACGGTGTTTAATTTAGATACCTCATAGAAGTAAGTACATATGTTTTTTCAATTATTGTAAAATTAGTGAGTCTTCCACTTTTAGCATAGATTATTAATTGCTTGTATGGCTTCAGATCAAATCGTTTTAATATCGCTGCTGTTGTAATAAACATAATACAAGTGGTATCAAAATCAAAGTATGCTGTACGTCTACCGTGAAAAGACTCCTCTGATTTCCAGGCTTTACAACATTAATAGAGTGCAATACATATTTGCCTAGATACTATCAATTTTTATTTGGACAGCCTACTACTATGACATGTCCAGGAGCTTATCAAAACACTCTCAATGAATGTAACAAAAAGACATTAGCAAATTGTTATTGATTAATGAGAAATGAGGTTAATTGGTTGAAATCAAAAACTTGATGGTAGAGATCTAATTGGATGTGTCATGCTGGTACGCTGGGTTTAGTTAGGGCCATTTACACAGCTTCTGGTCATACTTGTCGAAGTACTCAAGTAGAAAATTTAAAAAAGACTTTGGGAATGATRACTGATGGGATTAGCTTTTTGCAACAAATTAGGTGATGAATTAATGTAAAAGTTGTTTATCTTTTTAAAATTACCAATCTCATGAACACAAAACTAGAAAGTTTGGCAGACGATTAAGGACCATAGACAAAACATTATCTGTTTGGTCATGGAAATTACGAACAATCTTGAATACAGTACATTGTCAAGAAATTTTAATGATGGAATTTCTGTTAAAACATTCAGCTGAGGTTATAAGGACTTTTTCTTYTTTGACTAGACTTTTTGAAATTCAAGATACCATAAATCGAATATCCAGAATGAACCTTAAGGCTCTGATCGGACTTTCAAATTAACAGTTCGTTTCAATGTAACGCTCATCAGTATCCAAACTAGTTAATTTTTTTGTCCTGAACGAATGAGTATGTCCCTTCCCTTGTTTGGACTCCATTACGTATATTAAGTGCGACTATTCTTTGGATGATAATGTATTGCGACTACAACACAAATCACTTAGCATCCCACAATCAATAAGGATTAATAAAAACGCTGTTAACAGAGGTCGAGCAAGAAATAACTATTGCTATGACAATGAACTGACTAAACGTATCAATCAGGCTAGTAAAGAAATTAATAAGGTAAAAGAAACATCCTTTACTACGTTTCAAGTGATCGTTATCTACGTTACCAGTGTTCTATCTGTTATAAATTTTATACTGATGTGTTTGTTGTAGCTGTCTAATTAACCATTAAAGAGCTGTACCAGTGCTCATAACGTCCTACAATATCCATGAACAACAGTTGCCGCCCTTGCCACCAAAGCAGAGGATGTTTGTTATGAGAGAAAATAAATGTTTTTACAGATTAATTAAGCAAGGCATAAGTTTTCTAATTACCACTGCTTATCTCAAGAAAACAAGATAAAAATTATCAATCTCTATGTCCCATTAGCTATATAAAAACATCGATATAACATTTCATCATGGCTACCATTATGCACAAGTTTAGATAATGGCATGCATTGAATTCACAAGTAACCTCTAAGCTCCCCCCATTAAGCCTGGTTTCCATATGATCGCTCACGATCGCCGGATCGCTGAAATTATTGATGCATGAATCGCTCACGATCGCTATCAGTTTGTGACATGTTTCCATTAAGTCACTGAAGTTTATGCTACAGCGAGCTCCACTTGAGTTTGTGGCTCTTTTGAGCCAACGGATATTATGGTCAGTTGTAATCCATATGAGCCACGTGTGGTAGCACAGCGTTTTGACAACATGGCGGACGAAGAGAGCGTCTTTCTACATAGAAGTGCTATTCTTCTGCTTGCTTTAGCCAAGCGAAGATCGCATTTGAAACAGAAAATATCTCATCGTTTTTGGGTGAGACATATCTTCAAAAACAGAAAACAGMAAGGTCTTTACCACAACCTATTCGATGAGCTTTGACTGTTTGATTGAGAATATTTTTACAGGTGAGAAAATTGTTTGACTTCTTTAGCAATTTATATTGGCTGCATGTATGCTTGTTTGGTTATATCTTTATTATTCTAACATCGATCAATTGTCAATTAGCAGGACCTAAAACAAAAACTCCTTGGTGATGTGAGCCTCCTGCTTAAACATTGTTATCATTATTATTTTTATTTTTATTACTAGTTCGCACAAAAATGTCCAATACGATGTCTTCAAAACAACTAAAGACGTGATCAAAAATTTCCATGCCGATCAAGAACATATGATCAAGTCACAATCTGGTCTCACAAGGCTTCTTCTTCAAACAAGTAATAAATGATTCCTTGCCAAAACTAAACAGTATCTGGTCATCTGTGCAGTCTAAATTACCTAAAAATATCTATAACTTCACGATTCGTTATATAAACAACACTCTTCCAACAAGAAAACCTTGCAAAATGGAACATTTCTTCAACACCTGATTGTTCATTCTGTTTATTCCCTGAAACCCTTCTTCATGTGCTAGCTGGCTGTCAAATCTATCTTGCCCAGGGTCGATTTACTTGGAGACATGACTCCATTCTTCATTCTCTGGCTCTTCAAGTGGTGAAAGGTATTGCCCTGTACGTTGATCTTCCAAATTTCTAAAGTCCCTCAATCATAACTGGTGAAAGTTTTCGTCCAGACCTTCTGCTAACCTCTTCAAAAAACTGCCTTTATGTGCTTGAACTATCAGTTGGCTTCRAATCAAACTTAAAAACTAATTTATCAAGAAAAAAAGAGAAATATGAAGAACTAACAAAAGTTCTCCATAGTCAGTTTAAGAAAGTTACTTTTGTCAACTCGTCCATAAGTGCTTTAGGTGTATTTGCTGGTGAATCGTCAGCTTTGCTTACCATGCTTGSAGATTTAGGTTTCGATGATAAAGATCAAAAGTATGTTATTCGAAACATCATGAACATTGCAATTAGGACAACATACTACATATTTTGTAGCAGGAACAAAGAATGGTGCAGCCCAGAACTGATGAACTATTAACATGATACCTATGTATTAATCATATTTCATTTCATGTTAGATTCAAGTAGGATGACTGTAAACTACCTGTAAGCAGTGAGGTTTATGATTGTACATTGCAAAATCAAACAGCCTTTGGCGAACTCGCGGATACTAGTTGCACTTTTTGGAGATTGGGCTCCCTGTGTCATTGTTATGCCTGTTGACATTCGAAGGATTCAAAGTATTTCGCTCGATTTCATACTTTTTTTAAATACTCAACTTAGCTGATAAAATCAGTAATAGTTCTTTTATTTTATTTTCCTTTTAACACCTAGTTTTTTGTTATTTTGTTGAGTTTGGAAGCGAATTCTGTGATGAATTAATTGTCTGAACTTCAATTACGAAAGACGGCTTCGACTTCGATGGAGTCAACTGAGTCGAGTGTAGAGTATAATTGGAAGAAGATCTATTTGCAAACGCTTTCTCTGTTTTCAATTTAAAAGGCGGGCTGTGTGTTTATTCCAGGAATCATTCTACCTACGAGCTCAAAACTGAATATACAAGATAATCGGCCGTTTATGATACAATTGGGGCGATCAACAAAAAGCGTTGCGTTATGCATTAGGTTGATTTACATTACTACTTTATATCTTGACCTTCAAGGGTCACGGCTCCTACATTTTTAACATGAAACTATATTTTGATAGAAATTCGTTTAGAAATGCTATTTATTTTGCCTTCATCCAAGTCTGTAAATTACTGATTATTTATTGGAGCGGATTCTTTCTATACCTTCGCACATTTCAACATTCAAGAACATTATTGCTTCGGCTGTTTGTAATGTGCAGCGATCAAACTACTTTTTATTCAGAAAGGCTTAATATTTGAATGACAAAACYGGCCGAACTTCCTTCAAAAATCCAATGGAATCGTTCTTTTTTTCGTCTTTTTCTATTTTTTCTACGATCTACATCTACATTGATTATTTTCTTAAGACGTCGCTCAGTAAATACAACTGTCCATATCAGTAATAAAACTTCGCTCAATCGAGCTTATAAGATTTTTTTGCGAAATACCGTCGTGACTTTGAGCTGTCTCTATGGAGAATAAAGTCCTCTAGAGCTTGAAATCAGACTTTCTCCTTGATTTCTAATTAAAGTAGCTTTTTTCGATATATAGCCGGCTTGATCTACAAGTCTTCAGAAAAATCGAAATGTTGACGTTGTACATAAGCGTTTTTGTTTACTTCTAAATGCATCAGGAAAAAAGGTTTGACTTATTGAAATTTTATTTCAGGCGTTAATTGTATAATTTTACTTCAACTTGCATCTTTCCTTGATTCTTTTAATATGAATAATCCGAAGATAAAACTATGTGCGAGACTGCGCATGCACAGTGGGACCCCATGGCGTTCACAAGTGCTAGAATCCCACATGGATCATCAGCATTCCATTTCCTCATATAAAATATCAAAGTAATCTATAGTGTATAACAGCTTTGTGCCTGTTAGTGTCGTGTAACGTTCGTAATCAGATGACGTAAGACGATTGGTAATCGTTTAAATATCGATCTGCTAACATCTTAGTGAGTGAGTGAGTGAGCGAGTGAGTGACACATTTGCATATTCAGACCCCTCACAATAACTCGTTTCTACGCTTTGCGTATCCACGAGTTAAAAAAAAAGCTATAATAAAGTTTCCATTATCATTATCATTATTATTATCATTATCATTACTACTATCATTATTATTATTTTTGTCCTGGCTATTTTGTACGATTCATAAGCTTATAAACAGCACAATAAAAAATGTTTTTAACTGAATATATACTGCCTTCTTTTTGATACGTTTATAAGAATGACCCCAGAGAGATTTGAACATCTACTTGAGCTTGTTGGACCATACATTTCCAAACAGCACTGCCGTTCAAGAGAGCCAATTTCTGCACCAGAACGACTGTGTTTATGCCAGAGATATTTATCTTCTGGTGACTCTCAGAGCACACAGTCTTTCACATTCAGAATTGGAAGATCAACTGTCTCCAAAATTATCAGAGAGACATGTGATGGTATATGGCTAGCTTTGAAAGACACCTACTTAAGGTCACCCAACCAAACCCAGGAATAGGTTGATATTGCCACTGAGTTTGAGGATGAGTGGAATTTCCCAAATTGCTTAGGGGCTCTCGATGGGAAGCATATAAACATTGTGTGCCCAAGAAATGCAGACTCTTCATTTTATAATTACAAAAACTTTAACAGTACTTTCTTTCTGAATCTCTCTTTTGTTCAATGTTTGAAAGTGGACCAGAAATGCTTTACCATGTACCATTGTTGGAGATGAAATCTTTCCCCTGAAACTATGGTTGATGAAACCATACCCTGGAAAGAACCTTGATGATTCCAAAAGGATTTTCAACTATCGACTCTCAAGAGCAAGAAGAACCATAGAGAATACCTTCGGGATTCTTGCAGTCTCCTGGCAGATATACAGGAGACCTATTCATGCAGGTGTTGAGTCAATTGAAAGCATGGTAAAAGCAACTGTTTGCTTACATAATTATTTACAGCTAACAGATAATGCGCACTATGTACCCGGAGGCTTTATTGACTCAGAGAATGGAGATGGAACCATTGTGCCTGGTGACTGGAGGAAGGCTGCACAAGAGAATGGTGTTGGGGATTTGACAAACTTGTAGCAATTAGGAGGAAACAGATACAGTTTTCAAGCAGATGCAACTAGGTCAGCCTTCAAGGATTATTTCAATGGTGAGGGTGCAGTTGAATGGCAAACAAGACATGTTCAGAGCTGTGGCAATGTGCTTTCGTAATAACTAGAGTTAAAATTATTGAACACAATGATATATTTTGATAATAGTATAGCCAATGTGCAAAGCAATTTTTCAAATAAGTAATTAACAATACTTATTGTATATTAGGCTGAATCAATACATATCACACTATCTCAGTAAGAATGCCATAAAGCACTTAGTTATAGATACATATTAAGTATGATTTTAATTCTAATTAATCCCAAATATGAGATTAACTAGTAATTACTTCATAACTTTAAAAATATCTGTAAGTAGTTGCTAGCATCAAAATATTTGAAAATGTTTTTATATGAAGATGTACTAAACACAGCTATTTTTCAGACATTGAAATCATTGCCTTGCTAGCATCAAAATATTTGAAATTTTTTTATATGAAGATGTATTTGTATGTTCCATTTCTGATGTTCTTTATGAGTTCCATTCTTAAATAAAATAATGATAAAATAATGAAAAAATAGAATGTATGTTTAACATTAACAATAAAGATCCATTAAAGCAAGATAACTTAAAGATGAAAGTATGTGTTGTCATTCTGTAGAACAACATTAGAACTGGATTGTCCATTATAACTGTTATAGTCCATCTGCTGCAACGGTGTACGAGCATGTGGGAACTCTGCTTGCAAAAACAGCTGTTCGATTTGTACTCTCATCATTGCCTTGCTTCATGGAGGGAGCTTTCGCAGCCATGGGGCCAGGCTTCGACAGAACAAACCAACAGAATCCTCAGATTCCTCCTGTTTTCTTTTTTGTCCATTTTTAACATGTTCTGTAAATGATTCTGCTGTTTTTAAGATTGCTCGATCTAAGTTGTCGTTTGACAGTTTTTTGTTTGAATTCGCCCATGGTTTGGCCTTCTTTGATGCTCTGCTGGCAAGAGGAGTTAACTGTTGAGCAGTTCCAGAAGTTTCGAGCTGTGTGTTCTCTTCATCCTCAGAATGTTGTTCAGACGAATCTTCAAAATGTTCCTCTGTTATTGAAGTTTCTTCAAGTTCATTTCCTTGGTATACATCTTGCGAAGCTTGTTCAAGTTGCGAATCCGGTGTCTTCGGGTGTTTGAATGTTTGTGATTGTTGTGTGATGTGCGATGTGACTTTGCAGCCAATTAAGATTGGCAAATTCCACAGGAAGAACAGCATCTCTTTCAGATCCAGATGGAATAGTTTTCATTTTTTTAGCCATCTTCCATAGGCAGTTCTGACTTTCTTGAACTTCGCTTTAACGCTCGAAGGAGTTAGCCCCAACTTGGTTGCAACTGCCATCCAAGCGTTCATTTTCTTGTATTTGTCTTTATATCCTTTGCTGTTCCTGTTGTACAGACATTCATACTTTCGGATTTCTTCCATTAAGGCTGCACTATCATGACTTTCAGCCATATTGTGTAGAAATAACTTGAACTCAAGATCAATCTAGAATATACAGTCTTCACGCAAGGCCAATGTTTTGTTTTGTTTAGTACGTTGCTATGGCTACCAAAACTGACAGATGCGTTATGGGATACATTTTGATCACTTTTTCGCTGACATGTGTTTCCATATAATCGCTAACGATCGCTCACGATCGCTGAAAAGTGTTTCCATATAATCGTTCATGATCGCTGGCATCATTTTCAGCGATCCGGCGATCGTGAGCGATCATATGGAAACCAGGCTTTAGCATTTGTACCTCTGGCTAGGCCCTACACAGTTTTTACCCATTTGTTCAGTTATTTTAGCATTATTCTTTTGAGTCTTATGATAGAAATGTTCCTTGTAATCTTTTCTATACATTTACGATATATTCATATAATTAACTTTGGTTTTAGCTATGTTTAATTCCGAGATTTCACTCTCATTACTTGTCATTAGGATATCGCACTAAGGAATTTACTTATTCTTTTAGCCAATCATGATTCAACGATATTATCACATTGATTARAGAGTGACAACTGTCATAGAATTATTATAAATGCAGCTAATGTAAACAGKTCAACAGAGAGTAGAATAAAGATCCTTAGGCTCATACGTTTTTACCTCAAACTCAGAAAACTTCTGAAAGACATTGACTCAATCTCAGTAACCTATGCTACCTMTGACACATTGATTGTCGGTAGAGTAGTGCTTGGTCCTTCATTTTGTAACAGCATTGCTCTCGTCATATTCATTTGCTATTATGACAACCTATTCAAACAGCAAAACAAATGCTTTGAAACCTATACAGTCAAGTACGACATTAAACCACAGACAGTCACCATTAATCCATGCTGTCTCGAATGTCAAGAGCCACTTCAACCTCCTCAAGATCAAGATCAGGATGACAACGTAAACCAAAACGAAATATGTGAAATTTGCTTTTACATGTAAGCAACAGCAACTACTGAACTTTGATTTTTACATATATTGGACATTATATAACCATATACTTTTAGACAGTTTAGCTACAATCTTCTGCAAAAACGTGCCACTTTCCCCCCTTTCCCCCTAGCAATGTTGGTCAAGGAAGTTTTCTATACTGTGAAGTGGTTGGCAGGTAAAATGCATGTGAGACAACATTGCAATGGGGGGAGAGGGGGGATGGTTCTCCAAAATACTAGGTGGCACATTTTATTTTGCAGAAGATTGTATTTGTGACCRATGAAAAGATAAGAGCATCGATTAGCTACAATGTAGAAGTACCTAGCRTTAATGATGACGTTTAAGAGATAGTGTCGAAAGGTCAAGAAGCAAGTTTWAGCGTAATGAAAATACGTAGTTTTTATGCTATAATGCTAYATATTTGGGTATTTYAAAGCTATATAAATACTTGAAGTTTTTCATAAGTTACACCAGTAAAGTTCTATAGATATTASACAGAGATTTTGAGCGTAAACTCTGTTTAAAGTTTAAGCATGACTATTGACTGTAAAACGTGAGCTCTCATTTATACTTTGACGAGATTTCAAGGCCTGTCTCATCGAAAAGTTGCCAAGGAGTGCAATGTTTCAAGGACTACAGTGTCAAGAAGAGCTAACCAAAAAACAAGTTGAGAAGAATTCAGGACCAGAGAGGAGAGGTAGACCAAGAAAACGTCAACATAGAGATCTAAAATGAGCGCTTTTGAAGTTAATGGAGGCAGAGGGAAGTTTCTCTATAAAGCAATTCATGCATCAGGCCAGTGTGGATCATGTGTCGGAAAGTACAGTGTCAAGATTTCTGCACAGTGAGGCGTATTTTTATCTTCAAGCACGAAAGAAAGGGCTTATGTGAAAGAAACATACTCGCATGCGATTACCATTCGCGGAAAAAACTTTTGGAGAGACCTCAAAACTTTTGGAGAGACCTCAAAACTTTTGGACGAGACACATAGGGCAGTTCCACGTTGTGGACATTACGTTTAGAAGCTAAATTTACTAATTGAATTCCCTCTTAAATGCCTAAAAGTGTAAGCTCAGTGTTCTTTAATGTATGCTTAGAAAGTTTAGGTGTCCCCTGACATTTTTTATGAAAAAAAAAGTATTACAAAACAAAACAACCGTCAACTCAAGTCCTTATTTTCAATTCCATTTTCCTGTGAATTGGATGGGGGTATTGAGAAGTGAATTGATTTTTCATACTTAATAAAGATGAAAGTTTACAGCTTCTTCAAAAAAAATCTTTAAAAATTGTTTTTGGTAGATTCAGTAAATAAAAACATACGTTGTGGACATTACATAAAAATCGTTGTGGACATTACAATATTGGGACATAATCAAATAACAGTGTTTGAGTTATCATATTTAATATGAAATTATGATATYAGTGATTAGATGTGTAAGAAAATAGTTTATTACTCTTTCAGTTGTTAATAAAATATTTGATAACATTAATGCTTATTAATAATATTAGCATGATATAATCAGAAAAACCATATGCTTATTTGTTTTCTTTTTCAATGTTTTCAATATTTCAATAAATGTGCTTTATGTATTTATATGTTGTAGTCAGTGSTATTTTGCATGTGAGCATGCTTAATAAATACCTTACTAAGGAGCATGCTCAGTAAAGAAGGCTGCTGAACTATTTAATATTATTCCTTCTTTCAAACATCTATAAATATCACAACTTGTTGCTTTGTAAATTATCAAAACTATGGCCTAAACTAGCACTGAAAGATACGAAATGTTTAAAAAAAGGCTGAAAGAAGATGAGGAAAGATATAACATGTTTAAAAGCAAAGACCGAGAAAGAAAACCCAATCCAAAAAGTGAAAGTGAAATTACTCGTCAGAAGAAATTAAATAGAGATAGTGTTCGAAAGTACAGATTATTGCAGAAGGCAAAAGCAGTCACTAGACAGAAAGCTCAGCTAGATGAAGATGAAGTGGTTTATTCCACACCACAAKCCCTAGGATAGGCAGTGGGGAAAGTCAAAACTCACCTACCCAAAAGCCCAAGAAAAAGAAAAGCAGTGATAAAGAAATTGGCCTCTTCAACAGGGATTCCTCTTGCTGAAAGAAAGAAGATTTCAGATGAAGGAAACCAAAAGTTAACACCTGAAGTGATTAAGAAAGTGCAGTCATTTTATCAGCTTAACTCCATATCTAGACAAACTGCTGGAAGAAAAGAGTTTGTTGTTAGCTGGGAGGGAGGCRAAAAGCAACATTTACAGAAGCGTCATCTACTTTTCTCTTTAAAAGAAGTGCATGCTCTTATCCTTAAGAACAACCCAACAGTAAAGATTGGTTTAAGCAATTTCAGCTCTTTAAGGCCAGTGAATGTTCTTCTGTCTTCTGCAATGCCAAGAAATGTATGTTGCTGCCAATACCATGAAAACATCAAACTGCTATGTGATTGTCTTAGCAAAGAAGGCATTGAGTTTCCAAGCTATTCAAGTGCTTTTGTTAACAATTTTGTTTGCAKTCCTGATTCTGGGTGTATGCTTGGAAAATGTCCTAAATGTCCCAGCTACCTTCAGTCATTCAAGGAAAGCTCATWAGCGAAGGACACTCCCCCTGTCACTTGGTATGAGTGGGAGCGCATTGATGTATTAGTATCAGGGAAAAGCACAACATTCAAGAAATAGATAGCAAAGAAGATGATGAAGGTTTGTAAAGAAGGTACTATCAGTAATGCTTTGGCTAAACTTGAAGAGAAAATCCCCAGCTTTTTGCRACATGTTTTCATTAAAAGAAAACAGTCCCTTTACTTTGAAGAAACACTAAACAATCTGACTGAGGAAGAATGTGCCATTCAGGTTGACTTTGCTGAGAACTACAGTTGTTCTTATCAAGATGAGATCCAAACAGCTCACTGGGGCCAAGAAGAGGTTACTCTGTTTACAGTGGCTGTTTGGACCAAAGCTAAGTCCAATGCTGATAGAGTGTGTGATTCATATGTCATTGTATCAGATGATACTGATCATGACAAGAAATCTGTGACAGCATTCCTATGGCATGTAATCAACTGCTTTGTAAAAGGCAAGCACCCAAATGTCAAGCATGTATATGCATTTTCAGATGGGCCAACATCTCAGTTTAAAAACAGATACTTGGTCAACTTCTTGCACAAACTCAAGAAGATAGTAAACATTCAGTGGAACTRTTTTGCAACCTCTCATGGCAAGGGTGTCGTTGATGGAATAGGTGCAACAGTAAAGCGGCTTGTTTGGAATGCAGTCATGACCAGGGCTGCACCTGTAAATCAAGATGCACATTTACAAAGTGGCTTGTACTCTCCCAATGGCAGTGGATGTTAGCCTTGTTTCCAAGAAAGAAATAGATGATATATTAAGTTCTCYATCCATGGAGAAATGGTTCTCAGAGGCACCACCAATTCATGGGATTTCTCAATTTCATTGCATTGAGCCAACAGAGAGAGGTTTTGTCAACTGTCGCCTTTATTCTTCTCAGTCATCATTTCAGAGTGAAGGACCACCAGACRTATTTCCATATAACAGCGACTTAGAATCAAGCTGTTCTGGTGACACTACTAGTGAGTATGAAGACTGTAGTGAAGATGAAGAGGATGAAATAGCTTATCATAATCAAGAGGATGATCTTGATAAAGAAGAGAAAGAAAGTGATATAGTGGATRGGATAGAAAATGAAGAGGGTGGGGACTCAGAGACAGAGATGCCAGCAAAGAAGGACAATGAGAAACATCTCCACATAAAACTTTGAATCCCAGATGAYCTGTCTAACCCACTTAATCAACCATCAGTGCACTATTCTCTTCCTCAATACAAAAYCAATGAAGTGGAAGCAGTATTAAGCAATTGAATAAATTTCAAGGGAAGTAATCTCATAAKTCCTTCAGATTTGAAGAGTTTGACAAACATTGATGCTGTAAAAGCTCRAGACAAGTGGCTGACCAATTTTATTGTTGACGACTACATGAGGTTAATTCAGTCTACTAGTCACAACACCAATGTTAAAGTAAAAGCTATTTCATGGGAGGTGTTTGAGAAGACAAAGAGYTGTAAAATTGCCAAGCACCTCCAGGATGATAAAGAATCACCTTTTCCCACATATGATCTCGTTG
Organism: Actinia tenebrosa; assembly: GCF_009602425.1. The sequence goes on from NW_022261393.1 coordinate 30,242, forward strand.
TTATACCTTGCAACAAGCCACRCATTGAGCATTGGTTTCTTCTTGTTGTTCTCCCAAAGAAGAAGATAGCTGCTGTTTTAGATAGCAAAACTGGTAACTTTGTAAAGCCCTCAGCTCAAACCGTGCTTGACAAGATTGGTACTGTCCTTAAAGAGTTGGACTGTGATGTACAAGATTGGAGGTTTACATGTAACACTAAAGATGAAATACCCCAGCGGACCAACGGTTACGACTGTGGTGTCTACATATGTCTGTATGCCAGATGTATAGCAGGCTTAGGGCCAATGCTTCAAAAGTCTTGTTTTCCACAATTTAGACAAGGCATGGTGTACAGTCTCCACAGGAGGATTCTGCACATGATTCCTGAGCCAGCTATCATACTAGAGCACTACTATGCTGTCGACTATCTGACCAACTACTACATTGGCAGGGCACTCGGCTTTGAAAACCAGATAGTGAAGTTCAAGTTCCTTCACAGAGTAGGAGCTGAGAGATTCGATTGGCCTAGAAGGGAAGATATAGATAAYAAGCCTATTTCCTCTGTTTTCTTTGGTCCAATCACACTTGAGAATACAGGTCCTTTTGTTGTACCAATGCGACAGGACATTGAGAAAATATTCAAATCAATCAAGTAGTAACATGTCAAAGTCCTTTTAATACTACCGTAAGGAAAACCGCTGCTTTTATCCTTTTGGATATCAAAAACAAACAAACTTTATAGTTGATTGATCTTATTATGAACATTATAATGAATATGAAACATTGTTTGGTGACTATGATTATTGATAAAGGSTACAATATTTGATTGCTCTAATCTCGTTTTTGAAAACTGTTTTTGCCTGATTACAAATAGACTATTATATTTACCTTTGTTACATTTCAATTGTTTTTAGATATATATTATCTATATCATTTATATATTATACTGGTACTTTAAAAAACTTTGTAATTGTAATGGAAAATATCCTTAAATTAAGTTCCAGTACCAAGAGTTTGCTCATCTGGAACAAAGGGAAAACATTTGATTTTTGTGAATACGGTAATAACGTAATGTCCACAAAATTTCTGAATAGCCAAAAACAATATATAAACAGTATCCATTCTAAAATAATCCATTTATCAAGCTAACAGAGCACCCTCAACAACTTTGGAATGTAGCTCTTAGTTTTTTCAGAATTTAAACTTAAAGGTCCAAATGTTGTGGACATTACGTAATGTCCACAACAGAAATTAAATCACATATTTKGAAGAAGGGATCAAGTAGTTTTGTGAGTTTTCATTGCCACCTGAAAGATAGAGTTGAAGGTTATGTTTTGATGGAAAAATGCAAAACATGATCTTTTAAACATTCATTCTATTGCATGTCAAAAAGCATATCGGAAATGTTCAAATTTAGGTGTTTGGGGAAACATAAATTTYGATGGCCGCTAACAGAGTGGGTGTGGTCAGAACTGATTATATTTCATAAATTTCAAAGAATATAGTTATTAAGCTTTCAAATTATATCACATTTCCCAAGATATTATTTATATTAAAAAATGCCTTTTTTCCAATGTCTCATATGGAATTGCCCAGTGCACACAAACCGTACCCCCCTAATGAGGTAGTGTATAGATATCGTACGAAACAACGGTTCATCATCTGTACTTAACGAGGTAAAACCACTTGAATTATGCTTGCAATAATCACAATCAATCTTAATGTTCATAGCTCCTYGGCGTATAAACAATGTTGYRGCATACTTTTATCGCCAGGTATTAACTGTTGATAAAAAACCGTTGTTCACTATTGTGAACCGTTAGTGTTTAAAGTAATATATATTCTCTAATTAATATTCTATTCTAGCGATACACCATAGTTAATYGTTTCTAAATCGGAACTCTTAAATGGATATGTTCTATAATTGCATGAAATTGTTGATCTCSAGCTATGAAATATTTATCCACAGTGACATAACTTGAAATTTTAAACCACAGTTCGTTATTTCAAAGTTTGTGATGGTGATTCGTTCCGTGATGAATGCATTTATGGTAATTAGGCATTGGAAATTATGAGTTCGGCAAAACAATGCAGGCACGATGGTGTGTCAACTCGTTCTTCCAAGGGAATTTGAGAAAATAAACTTAAAGTATCCCAACAGACCCTCATCTCCATCTCCCCTTCATCGACCACTCCTCCCTTGACAAAGTTAAAATGCTCTTTGGAGGTGCAGAATATGGGGGAGTCTCAGTCAAAGACTATGTCCTCTGAGTCTTAGGTGCTGGAAAATGTACCGTCCACCCTTCTAAAAGTAATAACAAATTGTGCCATGATATAATCTGTGCGGACCATCTAAAGTCATTTAAGAATATTACTTCACTTGATTCTACTCCAAGCCAAGCAAAACTGCTCKTCACGGGGTTACTAAACGTAGTATACAGGACAGTCAGGGGATTCAAGAGGAAAGTCTTGCCACAATTTGATGGGCCCTTCACAAGAATATTACGATACTTTGCCCTTCCATTTTCAAGTAGACATCGAACTGCACCGCAGAATTCTTGAACATTTATTCTATTGCGATCAAGTATGTTTAGTRCCAATAGAAGCCAATTGTTGTGACACCCATCAACACAAACGCCACTCAATGCATTATTTAGCAACTCTATTCGAGACAGACAAGATCTTTTAAGCTTCTCCTCTGCATTCTTCATATCCCAACCAACACGGATTGCTTCACCAACTGCTTTACTACCTCTGTTTGCAATAAATTGTGCCAGTTCTATTTTTCCTTCTTATTTTTCCTTATTAGCTAGTGCTAACAGTTCTAATCGAGTCTTTATTCCTTTCTTGACAGCTATTTCTGACACCTCAAAAATACTTAGTTGTGCTTTGCGACCTTTTTTCTTTGTCATTTTTCTTTGTCACTCTTGTAGATTGWGGAGCTGTAATTTCTGGATGCCCTTGTGATTCTATAAACTGTGAATCATCTTTCCTTGTATAACTCCACGCTGTATAGTAGTTACTATGTCAGTTCAAGAAGTTGACTTTGATTCCATATTCCTGCTGGATATAATTTCTTACTCTAAGCCATCTACGACAATTTTGCAGATGGACAGCCATGTTATAGTGACTTCCTGAGCTTACATAGAGCTCTCTGCTACACACCCAGTGTATAATATTCGCATTTCTACCAACTGTAGGATCACAGTTCTCRAATGCATCCATTATAATGTTTGCGAAAACCTCACGTGTTGGAACTTTTACGAGGTCGGCCTGACTATAAGTAATAAGTATACACTTCGCACCTGACAAGTATTCATCTATTTATCTTTTGTCGGAGATTCAGTTATACCGATAGTACCCTTAGACTATAGATTCTTAGACCACACAAATTCTTATTCATCAATCCTGACTGACTTACAACAAACCTGTTGAGCTCTCCGATCTCCTGTAGATTGTTTACAATAACTAACCATTGAAATCGACATACAAAATTGTTTAACCAGACATTAATTGTGTTCCTAATCACAATTGATTACACGATTTCAAGTGTTGATAGGCCCTCATAAAGATACTTTTTACTTGAAACCCTAAATATATATTATTTCTTCATATAAAAAAAATATTTTCCATTTTCCGTAAAACATAATCAATAGTTAAACAATTCATTTATATAAAACATATATGATGATACCCAATGTAAATGATTTCTCACTCCAAACATATGATTTTACTAACCGAATGATCCGTCCAAACTACGCATTCCAAACATGCCATTAAAATATAATCTTCTGCAAAAATAATGTGCCACTTTCCCCCTTTTTCCCCTAGCAATGTTGGTCAAGGAAGTTTTCTACACTGTGAAGCGGATGGCTGGTAAAATGCATGGATGGTTCTCCAAAATACTAGGTAGCACATTTAATTTTGGAGAAAATTGTAGTATAGCTGGTTTTATTAAACACATTTATCCTTGTATATTACAATTTTCTTATTAAGATTATTCAACAAAAAAACATACAAAAAACATYTTAAAAAAGAAAGAGACACAGATATACATGTAAGAGCTTTATCATAGGTTCAACAATGTTTTTAGTTATATATATACCTATATATATTCTCAAATCATATCTATCACTAACATGCTAGTTTCAATTTTTTTCCTTTCGTACCTTATCCTYGCAGGAGCTCAAAACTCAGGAGGGAGGTATGTTATGAGAGAGAAAAATAAATATTTTTACAGATGAACTATATGTAAGCGAGACATCAGTCTCCATATTACCACTACTCATCTTATGAAAACAAAATAAAAATTATCATTCTTCAGTCCGTTAACTATACAAAATACCAATATAATATTTCAGCACGAGTACCATCATGCACAAGTTTAGATATTGGTATACATTGAAATCTMAAGCGAACCTCTTAGCTCCTCCCATTAGCATTTGTACCTCTGRTTATGCCCTACACAGTTTTTACCCCTTTGCTCAGTTATTTTAGGATTATTCCTAAGAGTCTTACAATAGAAATATTCCTTGCAATCTTATGTAGTTGGGTTGCMTGTATTAATATTTCCCATCATGCTTGTGTGGTCCTGTGTGACCTCCATGTTTTTCTTAGAGTAAAGTCTTGTTATCCATTGTCTTTGGATTTATTCATCTATTAAGCTKATTACATGGTGTCAGAACTGTTGTAATTGCACTTCCATCTAGGAAAAGATCGACCTRAGTTTGATGCTTGCTCTTTGGATCTCTGTCGTGCTTTCAAGTTCTCTTTAGCCAATTATCGTGCCTATTGTTTGATTGAAGATTACTGTGACTTATTGAAAATCATGGATATTGGTGACTACTCAATAGCAGCTAAACRGCCTAAAGCCCTAGTGGTACTCAGACAAGCCTTCCCTCAGGCTGAGTGGGATGTATTAACGACAACAATTRATGCTTAAATTCCTTTTGCCAAAAAGCTTCACCCTGCCAAGTGGCTGACTGGGTTAACTCAGTACTATTTAGGAAGGGAGCCAATCAACCAGAGCACCCAAAATTTCCTAATAATGTTAGAACAAGATACTGAAATGAACATTCAAGCCTGGCACACCATGGTAAGCTTTTAGTCCAAAAATTAATTTTGGCTTTAAAGGGTTAAATAAATTATTTATCCAAAACGAGATTACATCTTTTATACTTAGTACATTAAACCATCAATAAGATATTACAAAAATATATCTTCCAGTTTCTTCTTGAGGTCTTCTTACATGCAGGAARCATGGTGAGAGCACTCGCCTCCCACCAATGCCACCCAGGTTCGAGTCCCATCTGGATGCCTCTATGTTCTAGAACTGGCTGTGGGGTTCGAATCAAATCTCAAAAATAATGCTTAATGCAAAAAAGAAAGATACAAAATGCGTATTTTGCTTGTGTCTTCAATTCAAGYAGTCAGTTGTAAATTCCCTATTTGTAGTGAGATTTAAAATTGTAAATGAAAAAAATATGAAATATAGTCTCCATTATTCTTACTATAACACATTCTTATTGCACATTTTTATTTATTACACACAATTATTATGCACATAATTATTATGATTTCAATACATATACAACTTTAATGCATACATAATTTTTTGCAATAATCAAAGGATGAGTGAGTGGGTGAGTGGATGGATAGGTGGGTGGGTGTGTGCGTGGGTGGGTGAGTGGGTGGTGTATGGACAGATGCATGAGTGGGTGGATGGATGAGTCAATGGATGGATGGACCTACCTCCACTGCAGGTATCCCACATAGCTRTAGAATATTCCTGTTCTCGTACCATAACATTACCACATTTTCCTGTTGAATATCAAATCTCTTATGAGTAAACCGAATGCAATACAGACAAATTTAATTATATTTCTCAGATGTATGTGTAAATAAAAGTTAATTGCCTTATAAGTATATAAGTTAAAAACAGAACAGTTTTTTTACAATTATATATAAAGAAGTCGTCTTAAACATGACATGAATGGAAATCTATTATGACTATAGAATTTCCAAGAATTTTAATACTACCTAACAACAAATTTTAATATCATAATATCCATTTTCCTCTCGTTTAATGCACCTATCAGTGGCTTCCCTGTGGGGTCCACCCCTGGGCTGACCAGGGAGATAGGTGGGAGAATACAGAAGGATTGGATCCAGTTATTCCCCCTGGGGTTGGGAAAATTTGCGACATTGGTTTCGTGGCTAAAAACTGAGGTGGGGGATTGTGATCAAATTATTTTCATTGCAGGGGTTACCAGAGGGATTGATTTTACTCTCTAGGTGAAGAAATAGCTCCTGATTTTAAAAATTTTGAGACCACGGATGTTTTTGGTCGGGCTGGGTTACCTGTGTTATTCGACAATACCCAGATGCCTCTCTGCTCATCAAGATGGCTGACTAAGTGAGAGAATTCCACTGTGAAGTATGTTTTTTGACATTCTTTGTTGTTTCATAGATACGAATTCGAAGGCAACTTGATTTTTTTTTACTTTTAAATGTGAATTCTTCTTTTCATGAGAGTTTGTTTCCCAATCTTTTCAATGAAAAACTACCTGAAATATCGAGCAAACTGCACAGGTTACGCGTTGAGTTCAGTTTTCAAAATACAACAACGATAATTTCAACCAAAATGAGGGAGATTGTAGATTTGAATGCCTCGACCAGGGGACATTGAAAAGAACAACTTCCCTACCCCTGGGAAAAATGATCAACATTGTTTATGAATTTTTACAATCTCCCTAGTCAGCCCGGGGGTCGACCCCACGGGGAAGCCGCTGATAGGTGCATAAGTCCTGTGTCCCAATRGGCTATTGAATAACTTTTCCGTACCACCCCCCATCCCCCAATTGAGGATCTAAGTTTAAGACATGAAGATCCCTGTAGAATTCCCTGCTGTTCATRACTTACCCCTGAAGATTACAGGTGAAATGGGGTCCTCAACCCACCACGGMACACACAAAAAACCCACACAAAACAACGCTGACCCCCGAAGAATTCCTGCACAAAAACACCCCCGAACCCTGAAGAAGGACGGTAGACAAAACAGGGGATAAGATAAAGTGAGTTTGGAAATCACGGAAAACCCTAATATCAAGAACGAAAAACTCTAATTTTATTTTTCTTGATTGTTAGACAAAACACTTTGTACTGAAAAATGCAACAATTGTTTGCAAGATAAAGCGAGTTTGAAAACCGACACTTTCAAAACGACTGGTCGAGACAAACGCTTCTTGTACGATCAAAATCACTCGTTTCGGTTAAATGAAAGCCTCAAAGATGATCAGACTACTCGAATCAAGTGAAAAAACTAATAATTTCCTTTTTTAGATTATTAGACAACAGTTTCTACTAAAAAATTCAGTGTTTTGCGTGTGACCTTCATCGCGTGGTGTGCCAGCATTTTAAACTCATTTTGTGCAAACAAATTCACGTCTTAATCAGCGAAAWTCCAGTGAATATGTTAAAACTATACGTTTAAAGAATACTAAAACATATTAAGATAGTCATTACGCAGATTTTCATGTGTTTATAGCTTTCTTACCGTTTAAAAAACGATGAATAACTGTACATTCTAAACTCCTCTTTCCCCATCTCGTACGCCTCTTGAAACTGTGAACATGAAGACCGAAGAGCATGCCGAGTCACGTGGTGTAGAAGGGCGCGGCGCGTGGGGATTATATTCCAAATCTATTCCAAATACCGCTTGTCTTGCATTGCAGGCTAGCCTGCGTCACATCCGGAATTTACTTCGTAAACGCCGTAGAAAAGGCCGGATGGAACGCCAAAGAAAGTAAAGGCCGGATGGAACGYAGGCTAATTGCAGTCCAGTGATAAACGGATGCGACGGAGACTACAAGTTCACAGGCTRCGATAAGATCAGAGGGCTGCGAAACTTACGTAAGAAATCTCACTTATATCCGATCTCGATAAAATTCCTGACATATTTGGCTTTTAAGAAGCTTGGAAAATACAAAACAAATAGGAAGGAAAAATCTAAATTGTTTCTGTGTGTAATCATGCATTGCAGGCTTGAAATCTACAGATAAGGAGACCGGTTCTCTCAGGGGCGGCGGAAYCGGGGGGGCCTGGGKGGCATGTGCCCGCCCACAATTTTTTTTTGGGGTGGCCTGGCCCCACAAAATTTTTTGGGGGRAGCCTGGCCCCCCCAAAAAATAYTGGTTTTTAGTCATTGTTTTACAGAAAAAATGGGCTGCTTAAAGGGGAGGGTCGTTCAACATGCTTGAGCTCATACAGTTGTTGGTTCACAGTATGAACAGATAAGAAAAATTAGGGCTATATTTGGTTGAAATAACCACAASAACAAAGCATATCGAATGTATTACAGTATAAGCTGTGAAGTACTATTTAAAATAGATTATTATATTTAAACAGTAAAAAGAACATATCTGACGATGAAAACATTTCGAGTTTATAGCAATTTTTTTATTAAAAGCTCACTTTATTTAAAACTATAATACAGTGTATTGCAAGAACTAGATATATCATTTACACAAGAGGGGAGGGCCATGGCATYTTATGCTAAGCCCAAAGGGAGGGTAAGGAAATTWCATTCCCGTTGCTTGGATGGGTCACCCCATTTCCAACCCCAAATTCAAAATTCCCHCMTCCMCTCCCCCCTGCTAATTTCTGACAAGTCCCTCACTGTCTTTCAAGCCACAGGATAGTAGCCTGGCTGCAACACAGGAAGCCCAAGCTGGAATGATTTACAAATTGAGAATCTTCCTTGCAAATTTGTAAAAGAAATTCAGAGCTTTTGACAGCCAGTGATTCTTCTGTTGGAGGGGGGAGGGAGGGGAAGTGGGGGTCAGTAACTGGGGCAGAGAAATGTGGGGTAAAGCAAGTAAAAAGAAGATGGGAAGGTCTTTGAGTTGCAAAAAATTTAARAAGAACTACATACACTCATAAACATGATATTTTAAAGTCTAAATGTTAATGGTCATGTCAAAGGGTTTTTTCTGCATTGCGACATCAAGGAAACTGAGGAAACCAAGGAAACCCAAAAATATGAAATATATTATTTTAATGTATTTGAAACCATACGTTTTAAGTAATTGTCAACTTGTTATTAAAGAGACTTTTACATCCCATGTATGTCCCATTTACCTCCCATTTACATCCCATTTACTTCCCTTTCATCTTTATCTGATAAACTTTCATAGGCAGGTCRTGACTGTTCGAATTCTAGATGATATGGAATTACCTATGTCATRCCGTTTGAAAGGAAAAAGCTAGAGAAAAATTAATTTGCGGTGAGATTTGAACCTAAGCCAAAAATTTAAAAAGAATATTCAATTCCACTGTGCCATACCCCCCGGAGACATCCACAGAGCTGGGGCGTCGTATGAACCTCGGACCTGATGGCAATTAAATCCTTCTGCCCTTGGGTGTACGAATTACGCAAGAAAATGTTCTAGCCTAAAAAACCGGCTCACTGTGTCAAAATCAATAATATCTGTAATGTTCTATAATATTATATTTTAATATTTAATAGCAAACTAATCTACAGTAGTTTGGGTTCATTGGAATCGATAGCATAAATCCCAAATGTGTGCCTTTTGCAACCTGAAACTGACAAATTATGTCAATTAACTTTAGACAGGGTTGAAACCAGGGGTCTTGCAAGGTGGGTGCACAGGAAAGGAAAATGAAACTGTATAAACTAACAGCCGTCTTGAGAAATGGTCTAACATTCTAAGGATTTGCAGAACCAAAATAAAGGGGGTTAATTTTTGAGAGTGTAACTAACCTAGAATATTATTTGCAGAAGCAAAAAAAAAAAAAAACCATAATCCCCCAAGAATGGATGGATGATAAAAAAAACTTACATTTTGGACATGGAAAAAAAGTAGAAAAAAATAATGAATGGGTCATTGGACCTTCAGCTTTTTTGAGAAGGGGTGCAAGTACACCCYATGTACCCCTTGGTTACTGCCCTGTTAGGTAAAATCACATATTCTCACAATGGAATGTTCATGTTTACATGTAACAGACACCCATTTGTGAACAAAAGCATGCAATAACAGGTCACACATTTWAGGATTTATTAACTAGACAATAATTGGCATATTCTACTGCATCTTGAACTAGATAAACCTTTCTGATATGACAGCCATGTTTGCTGGAACAATAGATTTTTTGCACATTTTGCCATTCATTAAGATGGTGCTTCAGGATGAGTTTGCACAGACAGAAAAAAGGCTTTAATTCTCATGAATTAATAATTAATAATAATWTAATAATAAACATGGCTGCAGTGTGACAAAGGTCCATTATCTGAAGCAATCCAAAGCATTACCAATTATTCACACTACTATACCAGTGTCTGACTTCCCATTTGTCAACTGACACATCTTCCACAGAAGGTCAGTAAGTTGACCATAGACAACCATGTAATTCCATTTGAAGTATATCTCTATAAGCCAGTCCACAAAGTCAATTAATGTACATTTCATTTATAKTCATACTTTTGCACTCCATCAGCATTTTTACCCCCTTCCATAGGTATTTGTAATCTGTGTTCTTGATATTTTTCTTATTACTAGAGCATTTGTCACATTCAATACATCTATTAGGTCCGTTAATCCATATATTGATATGCAGCTGTATACTGGGACTGATATAATTATCTTTAGTTATCATTTTTCAATTTGATTCCATCTATATGCATGGTTAATGTTTATTATTAACAAAAACATTGGGGTCCAATCAGGTGCAGATATAGGTACAAATTTAGCATACTGTCCAACTCCCGGACACGCCCCTTTGCTGTTTWGTCTTTAGTTTGCTGGTATTCCGTCATTGTGATGTGGTACTAGTGATGTAAAGAAAGATGATACAAAACTCATTGCTATTCTGAATGCTGAAGGGCCGGGTGGTGGAGGTGGTGGTTGCTGTATGTTTTCTCCATCATTTGCTTCTGTACCTTCTTCTGTATCTCCTCTGCCTTCAGCATTGTCACCCTGAGAATAAAAAAAACCAGCATAAAATGTATGTCTAGGTGTAGAAGGTCAGAATGCAACTTGCAACTAACAATCTGAAAAGAAAGTCTACATTACCTCTTCCTGTCTCGGTTGTTGAGGCTCTTGGTTTGGTTGTGCCAGTGGGTGGTTTTCTGCTGAAAAAAGAGAATTCAACTATAGTGTTATAATTTCATTTAACTATACCAGCATAGTATTTCATCAATTCAATAAATTCCAATCATAATTCCTCCATATCATAGCTCTTCYTTAAATTGTAAGGGGTGCATTGTCCCAAGAAACATTGCCCTGTGTAAAACTAATGAACAATCTTCAATGACTATCATCAAAATTTATTATGCTTATCAATCAACCATCAGCTGTTGGATGGTTGACCATGCCTATCAAACTCTTACTCTGGCATTAGGTAAAATACACTTTTTTTCTTTTGATTGTTTCTTTCGTTTCCTTACCCACCTTGTTCTCATTGGTTTCTTTTGTCTTATTCTATCATATAAACACTCCTTTCTTCCACTTCTCTCTCTTTTACTCCAACGAAGGACTAGTGTCCGAAACATCAGTTTTTTCATCTTTTCACGATGTAAGAATTACCCTTTTATCATTACACTTTTACCAGGTGTTTCCTATTTTTGCAGCTCACTGAGGACTAATGGTAAGAACAACAGAGGGGTAGACCTAAGATCTTAGGTCAAAGCTGCTGCAAATAAATACTTGTAAATCTAAGTTAAACCATACCAGGAGGGTTTCTATTCCTGAGTAGCCACTGGAATACTCCCCATTGGTACATATAGATTACCATCACAGACAGAATTAGCATCAAAAAACGTCCAGTTGAGGAATAAAACCACACTATACTCAAAAGAATAGTAATACGACACAGAGTATAAATCTTGTCCAACCAATCATTGTTCAGGTTTTCTTCCTCTTCATCATCATCACCAATACCACCTTGGGCATTCATCCTCACTTCTTGGTTTCTTGGTTGTGGTGGTTGTTGAGCTTGAGGTGCATTTTGTGCCTGTGGGGGTGGTGGTGGGGGTGTTTGTGGAGGTACCTGTTGATGGGGTACCTGTGCTGCCGGGTGCATATTGACTCCTGGCATCATGGGTCCTTGGTAGGGCCAGAAAGGCATTGGAGGCATTGGCCTGTTTAATGCAATCAAAAAGCCATATAGTCAGTAGAATGCTTGGATGATGGTATTCTGTATTTATATTACAAGACCATGATTGTATAAACAAGATATCCATAACATAAGGAACAGAGTTCCTAAAGGTTGTGGGACTTTAATTCACCATCTATACCTTGCCCATTACTAAAAGTTYGCAGTACAGTAGGTCAGTGGTTGTTTAACAATTATTCGCCAAAAGTGAAGTGAATATCAGGGAACATTTACCGAGACTGTGAGATAAATATTCTCCGATATTCWCTTAGGCTGAGGCAAATAATTGTTTTAATATAAATACACAAGTGATTCTTTCAAAAAAAAGAAGATAAAAGACATTTTTTCGGGTAACAGCAACAAAGCTGTTACCGGATTTTTTTGAAAGGAGGTCATACCCCCTACCCCCCCCCCCCCCACCAGGGTTGTGTAGGACTATATATAATAATATAACTTGATAGATTGCAACTTACATGTTGAGTGGCATATTCATGAAAGGAGGCTGCATCTGTCTAGCAGCAACAGCCATTTGTTGTTGATGCTGCTGAAACATCTGCTGATACTGCTGCTGCATGTTGTGCATGTGCTGCATCCACTGTTGATGGTTTGGTGGCGATAATGGAGGATACATCTGTCCTTGAAATGAATTCATGTTCCACATCTGGGGAGGACTAAAATACCATCATAACAGTTTAGCCAATCATGATGAATTGTTGATTTAGAATGGGACTTTTTAACATGGCAGCCATGTTGGTTTGAAAAATAGATCACATTTAGGTACCAGGTACTGTACTTGAGAATACATTTATGAGGTTTTTATTCTCATGAAAATATACATGGCCACCATGTGATAGAGGTCCATATGCACATACTTAATGACCATGACTTACATAAGCCTTTTCATAGTTTAAGAATCGATTCCACTGCGCATGCGATTTTATCCCGAATTTCTCACCTTTTGTTTAATTAAGAACAAAAGAAGGTTTAGACAAAAGAAAGTTAGAAATTCGGGATAAATTTGCATGCGCAGTGGAGTCRATTCTTAAACTATGAAAAGGCTTATTGTTGTATGTGTCCTTCTACGAAGAGTTCCGACAACTGCATATCATTTGCGGGGTATTCTAAAATTGCCCCTTATGGTGCTTATCAGGACAGAGTAAGTTTTGGTGTACATCAATCAAAGCATTTAAATGGCATTCCATAGGCACATGCCCTTAAAACATTTGTGCTTTCTGATAATGTTATTGGAAACACTTTGACTGGCATCCACCAAAACCCTATTTTAATGATTTCAGTTGGTATATGGACATCCTTTTATTAACCATTGTTTGTGTCATCATGAAGTCAGCAAATGTAATATGAACTTAACCAATAATGACTAGCGGTTACTAGTTTGGACTACATTGGTGCTGTATACAACAAGTGAATAAGAAGGAAACACTGTTGTTTGTATATATACTAATGTTTCAGACGTTATTCCATCATCAGAGTAAAAGATGAAGGACTAGTATTTTGAAACTTTAGTATAGTTTAGAAGAAGCTTTGTTACACAGTGTTTAAGTTCATTCTTATTCACTTCACATGGACTTACAAGTCAAAGCCAAGAGAATAAACAAACAGTGTAACTGAGGTTAGTTAAACCAGTTAGACAAGAGAACCAATTAAAATGTAGAATGAAAACAATGCATTTCAACTTTGGAAAGTGGAACCAATCAGAAAGCTAGACTGCACAAGAATGGTAATTTGATCCTGATGGGTTACAAGTAAACAACTAGATAGCCATCATCATTTTCTCGTGGGAATAAAAAGATATGTTGAAAATTGTAATGTATTGTTTTTATTCTACAATTTGATTGGTTTTTGCTGTCTAAGTGCCCTCTATTATAGTAGTCACACTGTAACAGTTTTAACTGCGTTTGAGACAGCTTTTCAGAGCCAGTACCTTTGTTTATATAACAACATGCTGACCTTGAGATTATTTAGAGCAGACATCCTCATCATACTTGCTTGAGTAAGTTATAAGGATAAAACTTTGTCAATTCAATAAACTAATTGTGAATATTCTTAGAATACAAGCTTACCTTGGATTATTCGTAAAAGGAGATGGTGTCGGTGTRTTGTGTCCTCTATATCTGACACCATCTGTAGTTGGTTGCGTTGTTGTTTGGGTTGAGGGAGATTGCATTTCTCTACTTGGGGAAATTATTGTTGGGTTGGATGTAGTTGTGTTTGTTTCCTTGAATAGAGAAATAAAATATGAGAAAAAATTCAACTAGATCCTGGATTACAAATTCCAATTTTTGAAACTAAAATCCTGCCTTGTTCATACTCAACACTTCACCATCACTTCACCAATATGCCATCACTTGGCAGACTGTTGGTGGAGTGATGGCTGTGTGTCGGGCAAACGGTGGCAGTGCATCACCCCTTCACATTGAAATGTCTTGGCTTACCGCTTTTTTTATAAACATGCAAACTATAAAGATCAAATACAGAACTGGTTTTATCAGGGGTTTTAGCGGAAGTCTGTATTTGTACATAGATTTCACATGTTTATGAAAATTAAGGCCATGCATAAAAAATGCAAATAAATTAATGCAAGGGGTCTATTGACATGATAAAGTGCAAACCATATATATCTGTGAAAAACTATAGAAACTCAACACATCTACTTCCTTTGTTTTCTATTGTTTCATTGTTGCTATTTTGTACTAATTATTAGTTAGTACTATTTCACAGATATATGGTTTGCGCTCTAGCAAATACCAAGTAATGAATTAATGAATTCTGTATTCTGATGTACAGTACCTGTGAAGATGATGGGTTGGATGATATGTTTTCAGTGCTTGATGGAGGGCAGACTAAGTGAACTGTGTGGAATTTACCATCTTGATGCTGAATAGAAAAAGATATTTACAAGTAAACATCACATCATAAAGAAGGTTTAAAATAGTGGCTTGCCAGATAATATTCAGCCAAAATAAGAACTTGTCCAGTTAAGCTTTTGTGGAGGGCCAAATCCCTCTTGACTTAATGGGAGGGTCACAAATTTCTTACTGAGTGAAAGAGGGAGGGCTGGACCATTTTTTAAAAGTTTACTAATAACCCCCTGCCCTCCCCCAATAAAAAAAGGTACCTTCCCTAATGACAACTTCCATTTTTGTTCTACTGAAAAAAAAACTTTAGCATAATTTTAGACATGAATATAGAGTTTCACGTGCTGTGATTGGTCAAAGACCGGTGATTCTGAGACCATAATAACTGCTCTTATAGTACACTCAACAAAATTACTCAAGTCTGATTGGTCAAGAGGAGTACAATTATAGCGTTAATTGTACTCCAAAGTAGTACCAAATTAAGTCGCTATGGCAACAAGGCCAAAACAATGTCAAAACAATTATCATTTTCTATCATTTTATACTTAAAAAACATAAATAAAATTTTAAAGCCGTAAGAACTAATCTTATAAAATCGGCCGCCAAATAGACAAAGATGAACGACGTTGCTTCGAATTTTTTACTGAAATTTTGTTGAGTGAACTATAAACAAAAAATCAACACAATCTTCTCGTACAATTTGGAATTAATAGACACTCGTAATGTTTTGATGTATGACCATATCCTCAGTTATATATGATAGGTGATAAGACAGACTAGCTGAGTTTAAAGATATGACATATAGCATGCCTGATTTTTTTTTTTTTTTTTTTTTTTAATGTGATAGATGTAGAATAAATATGTATGGGATGACTATACAGTCAAGCAAGTGTTACAACTTTACATCATATCCTAAAAACAATTTCTTGTCCTTGTGAAGGGCATTCATTACTATAGAGTAAATAAAGTCAATTTTACGTAGACGTATGACCAAGAGGCAATAACCAGAGTGTCTATTATGCAACAAATGTAAAAGCTCTCTCTATATTAATTGAAGCGTGAAAAAATTAGTAAACAGGTTAGTGAAAAGAACAAATATTTTTTAAGGCGAAAAATATTTTATATCAAAAAAAGAAGGAAAATAAAAGAGGCCTACCCGTTAGTGAATTATCGAATGTTTTATAAACCAAAACAAACCGACAATTCAATTATTTAATAGCTGGTACTACAACAAGTCAGGATAGGTTTTTGATGTATTGCTTGTATTTAGACACCAATCAACGGCAATAAATGAGAATATATGAAGAATGAAGGAAGTTTTTGTTGTCTGGCTCAAAAACAAAAGTTAAAGTTTTGTAATTCAATATACATATCTTTATTAGAATAAGTTTACGTCATTTAACGCAGCAAAAAATTTATTGAAGTTGGATATAGTCAGAAGTTTTCAAGTCCATCGAGAGATAAACTTCTTATTTCGTAAAGATTAAAATTTAATATCTACTCATATCGTAGGATGCTACAGATTTTGTATGTACAAACCAGAAAACTCGTATTTTCTTGTCCCTAGCCGCGTCAGTAAACGAATAAAAAATCTTAACTTAAGGTTACCTCGCGAAGAAAATCCTTTAAAGTTTGGTTGTCGTTTAATAACTGTCCTGAGTAAATTAAACGTTGTTTCTTGCTTTCCTAGAATAGAGAAAGGGTTTTATTTAGTAAAGATATACGATGAAAAAGAAGACATTCTCAGTACAGGAAGTGGTTTTCAAGAAGATCTGGCTAACCAAACCAAAAACACGTTTACTTTACTCACTGGTTTACTAGGATAAACGCTGGAAAGATGTTGTTTTATCTTCCTCACTGTCCAGTCCAATGCACAGTTGATTTGTAGGTCGTCTATGGTTTTATTTGGAGTTTTTACGATAAGAGTTACAGACGAATCCAAGTTCAAGCCGTCCATTTTGGATCTCGATTTGTTGTGCTGTAATGAGAAGCCAGCCATGYCACGTGATCGATCCCGTGGCGAACGGTGGTTGGTTGACCCAATAGGCTCTGCGGCCTTCAGTTATGACGTTAAGACTCAGGCTGATGCAATACTACGCAGTCCATTTAATGTTTATTTTTTTCGGAGTAACGAGAAAAAAAACCATGTCACTTGATGAATTGTAGCGAGCCCTGCTCACCTCACCCGATGCGCTTTACGGCTAACACATATTAATGACGTATGTAATTAACTGACGAGCTGTAAATGGTGACGCAATTTTGTCTCAAAGATACCATAAGAATTCGGTTACATTTTCCCCCCTTTGATTTATCTTCTACCAACAATATTCAGGCTAATGACTAGGAGATCTCGTTAATTCATCAGAAAGCCGGCATTACCAGAATTTTTGGGAGGGGGGGGGGCTGGGGAGAAATGTTACTTTATACTTTCTTATTTACTTATTAAGCACATCGCCCCCGGCCCATTGGAGCATAGGCCATCTGTCACTTTCCTTCAACCAGCACGCTTTTTRGCTTTTCTGGCTACCAATAACCAAGCCATTTGGCCATCTCCCCCTCCAAGGCCCTTTTTTCACAAATTAATTCCTCGGCCACCCCCGGCCCTTTTCATTTGCCAAAAATTCCAGGTAAATGCCTGCAATCTAGTGATATTTCCGACAGGCTTCCGCAAAGTAGGGCGACCTAGCCGGCCAACCCCCTTCTTCTGCTTTTTTTCCAGAGCTCCACATTTCTGATGTTATCCTGACAACGAATCTTGAAGATCTTACGCACACAGTTATTGATGAATGTCTGGACCTCACTGAGGAATTTCTTTATAGATCTCCAAACTTGGAAACTTGCATGGACGATATGCAAAAATATAGAGTTTATTTTCATTAGTAAGTTAATGGTTGTACAGGGCATGACTAAATAGATAGAAAGAAATATTAATAACGCTGATTTAAAACTTTTTGTTAGAAAAGATGCACGCAGTGAAAGAGAAATCTTTTTTTAGAACCTGTCATGCACCTGAGTAAATGACGCGCGCGATTGATGTCACAATAGCTGACGTTGTTTGAAAAACTGAGCAAATCCAGAACATCAAGTGGAACATCAAGATATTTTCGCGGCTTTTGAATGGCACCATAACAACGAGGAGTGAAAGAAAAAATGCAAGATTTTCAAAAAATTTCGAAGTCCCATTTAAAAGTGAACTGCTGTAGACCAGAGGATCTTCCTTCTAGCCTTCAGGAAAAAGAGGAAACAAACAAAGAGTCAAAAAGGATGATGGAAATCGAAGAAGAAGAAGCAAAAATGAAATTAAAATGGTCCATAATTCAAGAACGAGCCGTCATGAGAGGAATACAAACTATTTTCAAGAAATATAAGACAAACATGAAAAAAGGAGAGGAAAAAGAATGGGACAAACTAAAATCTCGAATCAAAGCTGAACAAGGCCGAAAAAAGAAAGAATTTCAAGAGAATGTGAGAAGACAGACAACACAACAGCTTGAATTACTGAAGTCTTTAGGGTATCGTGTGGTGGAAACTGGTGATGAATACTGTTTTTTTGTGCCAACGTGTAGTGGCTGTCACAAGGCTAGCAGTCAGCTGTTGGTATGTGAAGCATGTATGGTCACGTGGTATTGTGATGAATGGTGTCAGCGGAAGGACTGGGATGAGCGTCACTGTTATCAATGTAGAACAAAACGAATGAATAAGACTTCATGTACATTCCCTTTCAAAGTCTGCAAAAATTAAAGTGATTATATAACTTCAAGTGAAATACTAATTGTTCAAATTAATTCAAACAAAATAAGGAAACATTCGATTCTACATTTAACATTTTGAGATTTAACTGCTGACTTTACTGTACCCTTTTGTGGCTTACGTATAATTATGTTTATATGAGAATATATAATTAATTTGTACTGCGGTTGTGATGTATCAAATTGAGCTGATCCTCGCAGTATGGTCAAGCAAATTATGCAGCTACGAATTTAAAGACTCAGAAAAAATTCTGAGTCTAGATAATTTCGTTATATCAACCAACTGTAGCCTGCGTGCAGACCGAATTTAACTGTCGTTAACGACACTTAAATTCGGTCTGAACGCACTGGCTAACCAACATGTCGACTCCATTCTTTGTCACTTCATTCTATTGGCAATAACTGCAATTTATTAAGCTATAGATATGGCATCGCTTTTTGCGTTGCTTTAGATCAATTTTTTCATACCTTGCAATCTTATATAACATTTTTCTGCGTACATGAAATAAAAATTAAGAATGGACTGAATCAATTAAATTAAATATTGTAAACATGTATTTTATTGACTTGTATTCATTAAATATAAGTATTATTAACATAACATGATAATAGAGACCTTTGACATTAGGTTTACCGCTAACTGCTGGAAATCAGGCCCAGAATTACGCCTGCAAAGACCGAGAAACACTCAGCATCAATAGACGATAAAAATCAATATGGCGGCTCTTCCAGCAACAACTTCCCTATGACGCCTTGCTAAATGTCGAACGTTTGACGGAAAATGTCTGACATCGAACTGCGGTTTGAGGTTTGTGGTACCTATAGCAAGAACGTCGTGCTTAAGGCCTCTAGTAATTAATGGTATACTTTCCCTCCAGGCAAAGTCTCTCCTCCTTCAGGTATACATTATCCAGCCTGGTCTGGAGTGCGCTCCCTTGAACCAGAACGTCATAATCAATGCAGCTAGCGCGCGAGGACATACGTAACAAAAGATTCCTTCAGATTGTTAAAACAAAACAAACAATAAGACTCGATTCACAAACCAAATAACGAGAACAGGCTAGAGAAAAAAACTCTACAGTCACTAAAAGAAAATGAGTATGTCGTCAGTAGTACAGATCGACAATGATTACGATATTTGCTTGGCTTACCTTCAGRATGCAAACCTCCTGTCTCGTCGAGAAAGAGAAAAGCTAATCACCCAGCTGCAGATTGCTTACGCTTGTATCCTAACAAGGGTGTAATGGTGGAGATGTGTTGCTAGAGAGATCGTAAGAGAGATTCAACAGGAGACGAGGCAAAATGCTAATGAAATTCAAAGAAAGTTTGAAGAAAAAGAG
Organism: Actinia tenebrosa; assembly: GCF_009602425.1. Next base: position 50,357 of record NW_022261393.1, read on the forward strand.
AAATCAATCAAGAACTGCATGCTTAAAGAACACGAAGAAAACATAAAGCAAGTCGAACAGGAAGAAAAAGAAAAGCTTATTTCTGTGCTGCTAAGATGTCTCTCTAACGAGAAAATGGTTGATGAAACTTCGCCTCCTGAGTGCAAGTATTGTTTATTCTGTAACAGGCTTAACTTTGAGAAAACAGGCAAAGAGTTGTTGTTATGCAGTGGATGCATGAAGAGTTGGTACTGTGACGACGAATGCCAGAGAAATGACTGGAAAAATCACGAACGTTTGTGTAAAACAGAAGCTGAAGAACTGTTAGATCTATTTTACCCTAAGAGTACAGAACCATAACCGTCTTCCGAGAAAAAGTTTTTCCCTTTTGCATTTTTATGCTTCCATGAAAATTAATATTCCATTAAATTTATCCAAACACTTTAATTAGTGATAATAAAAAATTGCGAAAAAAAAGAAACTTATATAAGAGAGTTATAATCTGGTGAATGTTCATCAAGATGCTTTAATACTAGGAAATTTCCCGCTTGCAGTTTTGTTGCCGCGACCCACTGATTCAAGAAGCAGAACCGAGTAGTGTGACGACAACCCTTTTGCAAATTTGACTAATCATATTCACATTTACGCATGCGCTTTAGTTGTCAAAAAAATAGCTTGCGTCCCAGTCTTTTACGTTACCGTTGGGAGGCGAGTTGAAGGAGAAGTACCCTAGTGTAACATCTGCACATATTTGGTTGCGCGAGAAAGTTTCATGAACATTTTCCTAGTGTAACAGCACCTTAAGGTGACTGCCTACCTTTTAAAAATTAGATTTTCTGAATAGGAATTTAATGCTGATTCCAAATCTGGTAAGAAAAATTGGGTGTCCCGGGTTAATTTTTTGAGATAATTTTAATTGAAGCCTACGCACGAGCTTTTGGAGYAAAAATTGCGCCACCGGAAGTGATTGGGGAAAAAATTAAGATTTATAAGATAATAGTTATTTGCAGAATATATGATTGCACAAATGATGGCTAGTCAATCATTCTACAATAATATGAGCATATTTTCGACAAAAAGACAGATTGATTTATTGATTTGTCATATTTTGTAGTTTCGGTGCTCTTGAAAATCTCATAAAGTCGAACAAAAATCCCTCCAAAAATCTATTTTTTCGTGTGTTAGAAAAATTAACTTTTTCTAAATTGTTGATATAACCTAGATTTTTAGGAGTTTTTTCGAATAAGCTATCAAAAAATAGAGAGTCCCGTGCAAAATTGGAGTGTTTTTGCCCTGTTGAAGCTCAAAACGCATATGGTTCTTCAATAAAATCTTAAGGCAGTCACCTTAAATACTGAAATGAATGACGAGATGCTAAAGAGAAAGAACTAAGAAAACCTTAAATACTGCTTGTACGTATAAAGCAGCGCGCTTGAGTCAATCTTCTCCAGAATTTGAATCACGTCAAAGAGCATCTTATTCCTATACGTTCTCCAGTTTTATTCGACAAAGTCTTCATCAGCCACCCAATTTAAATCAGAGACCAGTTTTATCGTGGAACCTGTAGTGGAATGAGATGATAGGACTCTCGTTTGTACATCGATCTAAACAAACTTTTCTCTTGGGTCAGAAGAGTTTTAGGTTCGCCATCTAGTTTCTACGACTCGTGCGTGTATTTGTAAACAAAACACTCACATCAGTCTCTAACCCCTAAATACACAATAGATGTCTATTAGGTCTAACTGTGTAGTGTCTATTCTGTCTATAGACCAAAAAAAGATAGGAGTGTCTATTGTGCCTATAATATCTATATATATACACAATAGATGTCTATTAGGTCTAACTGTGTAGTGTCTATTCTGTCTATGGACCAAAAAAAGACAAGAGTGTCTATTGTGTCTATAGTATCTATATATATACACATATTCTGTCTATGGACCAAAAAAAGACAAGAGTGTCTATTGTGTCTATAATATCTATATATATACACAATAGATGTCTATTAGGTCTAACTGTGTAGTGTCTATTCTGTCTATGGACCAAAAAA
>NW_022261393.1:88811-102383 GCF_009602425.1 Actinia tenebrosa
GCGCCCACGCTCCGGGTGGCGTGTTCACTAGCTGGCTTGTAGCTTGTATGCCATCTTTGCATCCTTGCCATCGTACAATTTGCCCCTCCCTCCTCTATATGGTCAAGTTCAGTCATCATAGGTAAGTATTATCTCCACTGTTTTAACAGTGTGACAGGCACCAGTGTTGGGTTGTGGCCCGGTTGCCATGGTTACCTCCTTGCTGGGGGATATACTCGCGTAACCGGACCCCGCACTGGTACCTAGCCCAAACTTATTAGTTGATGAGTTTTAAACATTGAAAAAACACAATCGATAATCTGATGATGGTAAAAATATAAATGATACAATCAAAATACAGTCTGTTCAGACAAAAGTTAGTGCTTCTGTACTTTGGTACTGCACAATGAAGTCCTTTCAGTTGCCAATGTAAATACATTCATACTCATCTTGTACTCTTGATGAAAATTTTTTCCTTTTACCACAGTTTTCATTGATATGTGCTGTCAATTGAGACAATGGTTTTGACAAAAAAAAATCAGGCAAACCAATGCCATTGATCAGAGTGTAAAGGTACTGAATAGTTTATTTGATTGACAGTAGTATTATATTGCTTCATTTCCCTGTCGCAATGGTTGTCCAGATCAGCATGTAGCAGTGAAGACAGCTGCGATCGTATACAGAATTTAATGTCATTCTTATTCTCTTCTAATTTGTCAAAGCTTCATTCATCATACAAAACAAATATGCAAAATTTGTAAAGATTCTATTTATATGTGGTTGATTATTTGTGTATTGTATCTTTTTCACCTGTGAGGAATATCTTAAGAACATTTTCCATGCTTCAACTGGAAAGTCAGTCTGGCATATTTATTATTTGTGTATTAAATAGAATTTGAAGAGTTGCTTAAGTCTCATGGCCTGATATTTTAATATATTACTAACTAGCTATTGCTTACCCAGAATCAAAGACTTTATGTAGCTGGGTTCTAGCATAAGCTGTTTATTTTCATTCATTGCTAAAACACATTTTATTTGGCAAAAAGAGACGTCTGTTGTACTGGTTCATCCTATACCTTGCAGTCATTAGAACAATGCAATTGAAATCAAGGGAAAGTGACCATCACTTTTCTTTTGCCACTTTATGGGAACAGTAGGGTCTTTTTACCGCATTTCCCATTCCAAAAATTCTAATATCAAGCACTGTGCAAGAGATATTTAGTCAACAGCTATTTCCAAAAAGGTAGCATGTTGCACACCAAACCCAAACTGCACCATCAGACAAGAATCCAATCAACATAACGTCACAACATGAAATTTTCGACATGCAAGGTGCAGTAATCTTTTTGAAATAGTTATATTTTCATTCATGAGTAGCTAATCCTAAAGAGCTTTTTCACTCAGGTGATAAGGCAACCACATTGGTGTGCCAAACATTAGAAACTTTCTGCACAGTTCTTGCATTAAAATAGAGTTCAGTTCCCAGGATAGAAAATGTATTGTTTTGGTATGCCAACATGTCCACTGTGATGTCACATAAAAATGCTTTAGTGAGCTTTCCTTCCCAATGCCATAGCAGAGATAAAATAGGAAGGAAAGCCAAAGGAAAGCAAGATTATAATGAAAAGACTATGATGTTCTTTGTATAACAATAAACAAAAGGTATAGTGTTAAGGCACCAGTGTAGCAAAATGTTACCTTGCTCTTACTTCCTTCTTTCTTCATTCCTTGCATCTAGTTAGGCCTTGAACATTGACAAACGAATCTTTTTTCTCCCAAAATTGGGAAATTACACAACATTACCCCCAGACCCCAAAATATAACAAGCTTCAAAAACAATTAGATAATTCTTTATTATCATAATTTCCAATCAAATTACATAAAAAAGTGGTCATTAATGACCATAAATTTAATGGATAAAGAGCAATTTAAAAATTGTCGACAACAGTTTTAAGACTTGGAAACAGAACTACCAGCCACATGCATGGCACAAAATAATGAATTTCCTTTAAAAGTTTTAAACCACAGGATACTTCCATTCCTTCATTATATGACAAGGTTATCATTCTTATCAAGATGTTCCTTAAGTCTTGTCGTAATTGGAGAAACCCTAAAATATATTTTATCAATAAAATCTGTGGTTTTCATCAAGATGATATCTTATGAAGAGCCTAAAATTCTCAACAATAATTGTTCATTATCTATAGTTGCAATACTCTATTTTTAGTGTTGAGAAAATGTTTTTCTAATAGTGAACTAGAAGCCTTGGACATTTTGAAGTCTTAAAACTGTTGCTTTACCCAAATATATTAGATGAATGATTTGATATTTTTGAACACTGCACACTATATTCATGTAATTAAATTCTATGGGTGGTAAACTATTTGTTAAAGGTAGAAAAATATAAGATGATAAGCAATTTGATGCTAGTTTACAACAGCATCAACAATAGCTTAGCTCAAATTCTTTACCAGCCTTCAGGAATGCAGCTCAGGAAATGGTTCCTGACAGCAAACAAATTTACAGGAAATGTTCTCCTGGCAAAGACCCAGTGTCACCTGATGGGACAAGGTTAAGGTCAAAAGCATGTGTGTACATAATGTCAGCTGGTACCTCGCTCCTGTTACTGGTAACAAGTTGGAGCTAACCTCAAACAATCTATAATTGAATATCACAAAGGCAGATCAAATCTGAATTTATCAAAACAGCACTTAATGCTATAACAATAATGAATATCTAAACAAATGGAAAAAGTTTTATACTAATAAATTTTCATAACAGGAACTACTAATACTAAAGGACTATTTTGAATTACCAACAAAGTTGGCTAAAAGATCTACTATTGAGCAGATAGCAACACAGCTCTAGGAGTTACCATGTGCTCTAAGGGTGTGGCTAATCATACTGATGATTGCACCACACTGACAATATTATTCTAAAGACATACAGCATTCATAGAAAAATATCATAAACCTTGGGCATTTGTTTAATTTCGTGTATTAACGAATCGTGGAGAGTTATTTTATAACGCTTTTTAGAGCGCTTCTATTTTAGTTTGTTTCTATATAATACTCTGGTTAAAAAAATCAGGCATTGGCCATTACTGTTTCTCAAAATAGAAACATATTCAGCATAATTAGATTCTTTTGTGTTATCTCTGATAACAGAGAGAAAAAGCTTTATGAGTTATTCCAACTAAAAGTAGTAGGAGTAACAATTCGATCGAGACATAATTTCATGTCTTCTTGTTGCTTTGAGGGAAACGTTACAACTAGATAATAATAACTCCTGGAATTAAAGGAAAAAATCACTTCTTCCTAGTAAAGCATTGCACAAATGTCCACTATAAAGCATTTCTATCTCAAGTTCAAAAGTGTTGACAAGTGAGAACAAGTTGTCCAAGCTTAGCGTAGCGTTGTTATAGAGCATCTAACTATGCTGCGTTTACAGAACTTCGATAACGTTTCTATGGAAAACGATCAAAATCAGTTTTTCATTTAAAACATTTACCTTAACGAAAAAGGTCTTAAATGAATCATTTTGAGTAACAATAGATCATTTGTGTTGTGAGTCCATACAACGTGGTGGCAAACACTTTGAAAATTTCCAGGCACTAATTTCGAATCTAACTCATCAGGAACAACACCATCTTTGCAAAATATTACCACAGTAATTATCCAACTAAAAACTGCAATAGCGTCATGGTTTTAGATTCGAAAGGAAATGAAATTCGTAAACGCAGCAAATTATATGCTAACGCTTTCAGATGAAAACACCTAAGTGAAGCTTGGTTCATTAAAAAGTTAACACCTCTGTTCTACCAAATATGTAGCGGCTTGTTTGTGCTTTGTTTTACAGGACAGTGTATAAACATTCCGCGTTAAATATAGTGTCCCATTTGTCCCAAAAATATATTACTCATTTGAATATTTCTTCATAAATAATCATGAATGAAAATATACGATAAATAAAATTCCTTGACGTGTTTGTATTCGCAAAGTATTAATTCTGTAGTACTATTTCGATACGCCCGTTAAGGCTACGCATTTACTTTAGCCAATCAAATAAATATTTAACAAAATCCATAAAGATTTTCCATTATTTTCTCTTTGAATGTCATTCTTTTGTGGTGATTTGAAACGGAGATTAAAGTCGAAAGAATACCAAATTCTTCAACAAAAATGAATTGTGTTTTGAGTCACTTGTTCAGTCAAATGGCTCGAGTAATCTTCAAGAATAAATGATTTTAACTTACATAGGATTTGAAAATCCTTAATCTTGTAACATCAAGGAGAAGAAAAAAACTAACAAAACTTTGAAAACAGAAAGAACTGCAAAAAAAATCCATACTTCATAACGAAATTGGAGACGAGCTCAACTATAGTTGAGAAGTATGAATGAGGTTCAAAACATATTCAATAAGTTGATAAAATAAAGGATTAATTAAGCATAATTTTATAACTTATTCACATATTATCCTCAGAAAAACAAACAGGAATATTTCGTGGGGAAAATGCGTTCAAGTACTTAATTTGCTAAGCTAGGATTTGACATATCTATTAGTCCTACATAAACATCTATAAACATTTATAAACATCAAAATACCTGGATACGGTTGTTACCAAAATCTACAGCTACTATAAGTCCATCAGGAGTAACACAGATACCTGATGGTCGATCCAGGTGTCCCAGTGCATGTCCGTGGCTGCCAAAACTACAGAGGAAGTTACCATTTGGTTGGAAGATCTGAATTCTGTGGTTCCTTGAATCAGCAACGATGATATTCCCCTCTTGGTCCACGCACACTCCTTGGGGTCGTACAAACTGAGCAATCCCGTTCCCTTCTGAGCCTAGAAACTGTGCACTCTTACAGTCTCCTGAGATGACTAGCAAGCGATGGTTGTTGAAATCTGTAACGATCATCCTTCCATCATGGGTAAAGGCCACGCCACGGGGAGAATCGAAGTGCTTCCAGCGTATACCCTCAAAGCCATACTTGTTAATAAACTTACCATCATGTGTGAAGAGCTGGACTCGATGGTTGCGAGTATCAGAAACTAAGATGTTTCCTTCACTGTTCACGGCTACGTCCCAGGGGTAGCTAAACTGCCCATTCTTGCTGCCTTTTTCTCCAAACTTCAGCTCGAACGTACCGTCCACTTTGAAGACCTGCACCCTATGATTGTCCTTATCTGCTACTATGATTGTTCCCCTTTCATGATCACAAGTCACCCCTGCCGGCCGATCGAATTGACCGTTGCGAGAGCCTGCAGAACCGAACTTGTGAACAAATTTCCCGTATTTATCAAAGATTTGAATCCTATTATTACTACGATCAGCTACAATAATGTTGCCATCCTTGTCGCAGCAAACACCCCAAGGCCTACACAACTGTCCACCAGACTCACCCTCAGATCCAAACGAGAGTAAAACTGGCCCAATGCCAGTGTAATTCCGACCTTTCTTTATCTCTACATGGAAAGGAGAATCCTGAATGTGTTGCCCACGAATTGTCACTGAAATTATATGTTGTCCCTCGATTTGAGGTTTATAAGTTACGACGTATACCCCGTTTTGACGATCGGAGACTTCCCCTGGGTAGAACTTCCCATTAGGTCCTTCGACCACTACATGTACTGGGTCCCCACCAATACCTCGATTTTCGTTATGGTGATCTCTAGTTTGAACTAAAAACGTCACTTCTTTATCGCATACTCCTCGGCGTAGACCCTCACCACTGCCAAAACATAAAGGAGCAAACGCACTGCTACTTACGATTCCCAGTGAGCTGATTGCTGTTTGTAGAGCCAAATCGGGAGGTGTGAATACAATGGAATCATCTTCATGAGGTTGTAGTAAACCACGCTTTGAACGCAATTCGTTCAATGTTTCAGTCAATCGTGCTTTAACAGCCAACATATCTGGATCGGACCCTTGTTCTAGAGCCATCTCAGACCCTTCGGTAACACTTAGAACTTTGGATAAATATGTTTGAAGTTGTTCTATCTGCATCTGTAAGGACTTCCCTTTAACTTGCCTCACCTTTTCAACTCGTCGTAGGAGATCTCTTTCTCGTTCCTCCAAAGCCAGTTTATGCCTTCGGGTCGTTGATCTGATTTCTTTGCACAAAACCTGAGCTTTATATTCAACTTGTTCTAATGTTCTCTTCGATATACTAATCGCTTCTTCTAGGTTTTTAGCCTCGATTCTTGAGTCTTCTATAAGTTTGCCTACAGCTCCTCGGGTAGTTTCGGCTACGTCACGTAGATACACAAAGTTGTGCCCTCTGTGATCGCTAAACATACATTCTCTACAAATCGGTTGGTAGCAAGTATCACAGAAAAGCCGTAAAAATTCATTCTCGTGGATTTCACAAAGAGATAAACCATTCGATGATGCTTGTTCCGGTTGTAGTGTCGAAGCCATAGATTTACGCGAAGACGTAGTAGCACCGATCTCCTCTTCGGAACTTTTCACCGTCATTTGTCCTTGAAGAATCGCTCCCTCCATCAGAGAAACAATTTTATGATCTTTAGTGAGTCGGACTCTAAGATGAGCTCGAACGCAATTTTCACAAAGATATTCTAGGCAGTCTTTGCAGTATGAGGTCACCCAAGTTCCTTCCCCACAGTTGCTACAATCGCGTATCACAGCTCGAATTAAACTACTGCTATCGACAATGTCTTCTTGTGGAGTGAATACATTGAATATATCTCTACTCAAATACGGTGAAGGCTCATGAAATTCATCTAAAGGGTCCTCGCCATCATCTCGAAGATGAAAGTCTCTTTGGCACTTCGGGCATTTCAAATTCAAACGTCCATCCAAATCGCGGTGTAACGCTTCAGTCAAACACTGCTTACAGAAAGTATGTAAACATGGTAGAACTTTAGGGTTTTCAAGTCCATTTAAACAATTTGGACACGATTCTGGATCCCGATACAGATGACTAGATCCCTCCGCCATTTGTGAACATGTGAAACGCATTGATCCTCCGATTCCCGCGCTACGATTTCAAGATCTCGGTGAGCTTTGCCGGCCAACTACATATAGTTCAAATGATACGTGAGCACATGTGAATGATGCTGACCAAACTTGTTCGACGAAGCGTCAATCACGATTCTACGGCTTTCCCTCTGAAGTTGAGAGCCTTTTTCTTGGACCAATCAGATCGCTCCGTTGGGTGGGGTACAACCAAATTCACATGGTCATGTCTTTGTTTAGTAACACAGAAAACTGTCAATCAAGACAAAAACTGTATGCTAGCCAATCAAAATGCTTCATTGACGCAGTTTTAAATAGCTCGTTGACTTACACATTGTTCTGTGCATGCTCAATTTGGAATAAGGAGAAGTTGTAAACAGTCTTGCCTTTACCAAGGTCTTGGGTCGAAGGAGATCCAAACAACAACAAAAAGACATGCAAAAAGGCATTAAGTGTGGCGAACGGTCATATGAGCTTGGTCTCTTTTTTCTTCGTATTTTTCCCGAGGTGTGAGGTCGATCGATCAAAGGAAGTTGGATTGGGCATCCTAAATTAGATAACGTGTTCGAGAATCGCTCGAGCAGGCATATTATCTCAAAGCAGAAATTGAAAAACCGCCTCAACATTGGCCTACGAGACCTTTCTTGTGCCTTACCCAATACAAAACATTGTCGTGCTCTGATGACCGAACAAAGACAACATAATAAGCATAGTTGTTTGGCGAAATGCCATGACTAAAGAAATAAACTTTCTTTGGCACTTCCGGTCGTAATCGAGTGTTTTTTCAATGCGTCACAACAGGGGCTGTTTACGACCAACTTAGCTGTTGCACAACTACGTCACGTGTACTGCCTTTTAAAACACCTTGGCCAAGAAACAAGGATGTTTTATGTCAAACAGGAAAGCTTTTCTTATCTTCCACAACTCAATCATTAAAGAATCCAATAGTATGTGCGTAAATATTTCAAGAATCGGGGGAAAAAACTGATGGTCGCAGAATTTCGATAAAATTCTTTATGAAAGTAGTTAAACGTCAACAAAAATCCTCCTTTTCGATTTCTGCTTTGATTATGATGCTGTTTACGCGCGCCTACTCAGAAATAAGCCGTTTTGTACGCAGTTCTAATGACCTGTTTTGAGTATGTTTTTAGCCAAGAAATCCCCATCTATAATAGGTCTCCCGGTGGGCTGTAATCTTAGCCGAAAATACATACCGACGGAGGACGACAAAGGTAGCGCTGCTTCATATTTACGTTTAGAATACCGTTTTAAAAAAGGTCAACAGCTTATGTATTTCAAACAATAGCATTAGAGCCATAATCACCTCGCTAGAATATTCATTGTGTTCTTGTCCTTGTTCATCTATCGGCCTGATTGGTCTAAAGAATAATCGCAGTCAATGAAGAGGTCATACTTTGTATGTCATTCAACAACGATGTGTTGAGTAATTTTACTGAAAATAGAATGATATTTGGAAATATATAAGACAAACTAGTTTTTACTGTTTTAATTGTATTTTTTCCTTATTAATTGCTTCATATTCATTGTACTTATGTGAAGCTTATGAACAGTGGTAATCAACAAATTAACATAAAGCTTTTAGTTATTATAAAACGAAAAAAGCCACTACGTTTTGCTCAGTTGGTAAGTATTTTTTCAAAGAAAAAACGGATTTTCACTGTATTTCGACGAAAAAGTAAGCGGGTTGCATTTTTCAACTTGTACAATTCAGCTATAAAGCACATTTATAAAGTTTCTTTTCGGGTCCCATTTGACACCATCTTGTTTTGCGCCAACTTTAATAGTCACTAAATTTTCAGAGTATTTTTTACCGGTAGCAGTGTAACGTACTAACTGTTTTGTTTTTAAAAGAACAAAACAGGGACGGATCCGGGGGGAGGGGGTTGCAACTCCCTATGAGAATTTCGATTTCTTCTTAAACAGAATGTACTGTTCGGTTTGTTTTCGTTTCTTAGTTTTAATTATTTTTTTGTTTTTGTTTGGCGTCTTGTACAAGTGTAGTGGATGCCCCTTGAACGCAGAACCCCCATTCAAAAAAATCCTGGATCCGCACGGCTGCAGGAGCAATTTCTAGGGATTCTATTTGTTTTCTAGCCCGTAGTGGGGCCGACAACGGGTTCACACGAAAGCAAGTAGATAATTTTATTTTATCCCTCCAAAATTATTTGTTACAGTAGCTATAGTAAGGTCGATCCTGAGTGCAGACAACGAGCGGATCAATGCAGATATTAAGAGTAGATTTATATTATTGGGACTGTAGGCGTCCTGGTTGGGGACGGGGCATTGGGGTGCGGATTGTTCGTAGTTAGATTACTAGCGTTCGTTTCCGGTAGGTAGACTGATGCTCATACCGGGGAGTGTTTATGACAACACTTCGATTAAAGTTACAAAGTAGATTATAAAGTACAGCTGTCGTGGGTTCATTCGGCTCCAGTTATTTTATCTCATAACGAAGAATGCCACAAATTTAGTCTTTGCGCAACAAGTCTCAAGCGCAAAGTCTTTTTTCATCATTGTCAAGTGTGCTTACATGCGGTCGATGAAGAACAGGGGTTCTTACCGTTTACCCGGAAAAGCAATAAATCTGGTTGGAAAAACAAATAGTATTCATTTCGATCTGAAAGCTCCGGAAAACCTCAGTTTTCCGATTGTGATCCCATAACGACTATAAATTTATGTTGCTCCTGAATCTATCTACTTTTCCCGCTCTTTTCGGTTGTTTCGGTAGACTGAATAGAGGTTGGGTGCCTTAAAAGATGGCCGTTTAATGGAGGTTCTACTTTACAGCCCCCATAAAAAGACTATCATAGGCTGAGTGGATCATAATCTTGAAATAATTGATTCATTTAGCTTTGTCATCGAATATATATATCGTCTTTATTTTCCTTCTATTCCTTCTTATTTAAATATTCTAGTTCTATTCTATATTGTTTTTTTTCCCAACGTTTAAATCCCAATGTAATCCAATTATTCAGAAAAATAACCAAGAAACGTTTCCGTAATTCAGTATAAGTTCAAACTAAAAGTAAAACCTATTGTAATCGGTTTTTCGTGTTTTGTTTTCCTTTTCGCCTTCCGTTTCTAATAGAAAATATGAGTCATCTGCTTTCAACAGTCACGAGACGATGGTGAGGAAGATGATATCATTGCTTCATAATTACCATAACAAAAGAACCTCTAAACGGGAAACGATCATAACATATATAAAAAAATCTTAAGATAGAATCTTTATTAAGAATGTTTTCGAATCAAACCGGACTTTTCCTTTGATTTATCGAGTTATTTTACTGAACCAGTGCACATGCGTGAGATTAGGTTAGTTCCCTTCCACGAGCTCACGAGATAATATTCAACATGGCGGCGAAAGGAATGATTTTGCACCAGATATGAAGTGTAACTTTTTTTTTATCTTCCTTTCTTTTTTTCTTCTCGTCTTTCTCTTTCTTATTCCTATTTCTTTCCTTTTTCCCCACCCTATTTCTTCTTCTTTTTTTTTTTTTTTTTTTTTTTTTTTTTTTTTTTTTTTTTCTTTTTTTCTCTTTTTTTTTTTTTTTTTTTTTTTGTTCTCTGTTTATGTATATTCTTTATGATGTATTTCGATTTGACCGACGACTATTATTCTTTCCATTGCATTTTTTTTCTATTCGGTTATTGTACCTGATTATAGTTGAAGTTCGACCCCCGAAGTTAGATGTCTCTTTCGCAGACTAACATTTCAACGACCGTCAATCAAAGACTGAACTGCAATAATAAGAAAATATATAGAGAATTCTTTTCATATTCAGAGCAGTGATCGCCAAAAACTATTTTCTACAAGGCTAAAATCTCGTTATTCAGAAAGTTCAACTTGTTTGGAAGTGGAGATGACCGATGAAAGTGGAATCAAAGTGTTAACCCAAAGCAAAAAAATGAATCGAAGATGAGGTTTAGGCCTTCATTTGCTTATTTCCCATATATTTTCTATAAAAAAAGCCTGCAAAGCAACATTCTTTCACAAATGCAACAAAACATCTTTGTACAATTGAAAATACCGCTTCACACAGGCATTTTATCATAATACATCAGTTTCTAAATGTTTAAAAAAGGTTTTGAGTGTTAACCCAAAACGAAAATTGGATCAAAACTCATACGAAAGTCTAGTTTTTGGCGCTTTTTGCCATTATTGCTCATTATTGAAAAAAAAACTTTTCCTCGTAATATCTTGAGGAAGATCACTACGTTTCGGTAAATATTCCGCCGATATTCACTTCGACTTTGGCGAATAATCGTTAAATAACACTAATTTTATTTAGCCCGTGAAACAAAGCTGTATAATTAGTGACTAGTGAATTAGTGTCTACTAATATGTATTACCGACATTGACTATTCTTTCACGGGCGAAGTAATATCCCTCTATAAAAATAAAAAAAAATCTTGCATGTGACGTCAAAGCAGCTCAATTTGGAGGACAAAACAAAAGAATTTCAATCTCATGAAAATTGGACACCGATTGTAAGTTATGCTCACCTCGTGGTCAATGCATGACATATCGTAGAATATCGCACGCGTCACTTGTGTAATTAAGTTCTTTATGCACTTGTGACCGTCAGTGAGGCGAGTCATTAGAGAGAACGAAGTACGCGTGGCCGGATATAACACGGTATGTTACTCCAGACAACAATACAACAACTTTGGCTGTCGTTAAGGGTTTCATATATGTATAATAGTCAATATCGGTTGTTTTATTCTGCTTTACGATATAAAAAAAAAAAAAAAGAAGAAAGGAAATGTTCCAGTGCACATATACTTTGTTTCCTCAAAAAGACCCCTATGTTGCAAACCGAAGTTTCGATCTATCACAGCGCTCACAGCATCTCACAGCAGCCAATCAAACGAGATTAATAAGTAAATCTTACTTTTTTTAGCGCAACACGGCAGTTAAGCAGCCATTACAAGTATCCTGTGAGGGATTTTTAATGTGCGCCCGCCGTGAAAACAACCTCCAGGCTGATCTAAGCAAAAAGGGAAAAAAAACTTCAAATAAATCGATATCCTCAGTGAAACAAACTCTGAGGTGATCAAAGTAAGGGCATGTCTACATCACAATACATATCAAATTGGAATTTAGCATGTCATTAAACGAAAACAAGAATATTTAGAAAGAAGTGTTGGAATATGCAAATAACTCTCTATAGTGGAGCAATAAGAGAAGGTAAAGGAATGAACGGCTATCCACTTTCCTCTCTCCAATCCCCAAAGTTCCGCAAAGTGCTGCTAATGCATGTCTCCAACCCTCAGCCTGCTTCCTCTTTCTGTTGGCTCATTACGAGAATAATGCACTTACATCTTAACTTATATTCGATTCTCCTCGAGCAATCTGTTCGCTATCCACTACTATCAACATACATGATCTTATTTCGGCGGTTGAGACAAAACAACCCTTGTCCCTTTTGAGGAGAGCGATGAAAGTTAGAAAGACTGCCTCCCTCGCGAAGCCTGCCCATGTTTAGGCGCCAACACGACCACATGTTCACTGGCAGATATATTTATGCCTTACACAGTTTCCCGCCATTTCCAGCCTACGTAATCTTATTTTTGACGATAGTCTAGGGATATCTCAATAGACGTTTATGTTCCTGATGTCAGGGTGGTGACTAGGGAAGTGGAATCAGGGATCACGTGCTTGGAATGGTGATCACAATACTACGAATCAGGAATCACGTGCTTGGAAATTCAAAGTCAAGGGATTGTTTATGGGATTAGGGATCAAAATACGTGAGTTTTTAATTTGGGATCATGGATCGAAATTTCGTGTACAAATTTGGGTTCAATCACAAAAAACATCCCTCGTCACAACCCTTTTATGTGGTCCCTCAAGTGACCTTCCGTAACCATTCTCAACTCTAGGTTACCTAGGTCAAGAAAGTCTTATGAATACATAAGGTACCCGGTAAGGTTTTATAGTGAATCATAAAACGTACTATTTTGTAATCAAGGTGTTGATGGATTGATGAATAAATATAACCGGCCTTGTACTTGTTTGACCTTCAATAGGTCTCCTAGGTGGTCGATGTCTCTTAAAAAACAAATCTAAGCCAATATTAAAAGTTACTTTAGTTGTGCTTAGATAGAGTGAAGGCATTTAACCCGTGAAATAAAGAAATCCTAGTACGTGTAATAGTCAAATAGACATAAAAGAAAGCAATGGAATTAAGGTCTACTAAAGTGTATTATTCTAATATCTATTTATTGACGGGAGTTACCCGCTCAATTTGCAAAGACGGTCGTTTGGAGGAGGAAAGTGTTTTTGTATAAGCGGTAGTTTACACTTATTTCAATAAAGTTAGTCACCAAAAACCTAGAAAGATGATATCACTGAGCATCATGGGAAACTTTTCATATCAAAAAAGTCAGTATATATACAAAGCTTTTTTAATACAAACTGCAGCTCGATGATGCTCAGAAGAGGTGAGACTGTAACCGGTAAAAGATTCACAAGTCCATGAACAGTTATCAAGCGGTTGAACGTGTAAAATGAATCTACCCATAATCCTTGTCGGCCTCATCTTTTTAGCTTTTCAGGTGACTAAGGGAAGAGGTCAAAACAAT
>NW_022261393.1:116830-152064 GCF_009602425.1 Actinia tenebrosa
ATAATAATAATAATAATAATAATAATAATAATAATGTATTTATATAGCGCGTGTTCCATCTGGATATGTACGGGCGCTTTACAAAATCAAAAATGACGACTAAAATGAAAAGATCGTATATACATTTTTACAGCTAAGATTGAAAAAAAAAAAAAAATCTATTATTGTAAATATCTAAAATTGATTTGAAAAATAAGTTCCATGTTAATAGTCAACAAAAAAATGCACGCTTAAAGAGGTATGTCTTAACTAGGCTTTTAAATTCATTTATACTGTCAATGTCTCTTATAGGAGGTGGAAATCGGTTAAATGTGAAATGTTTTTAGTTGCTTTCATGTGGTATCACTGTGTTTAATACAGCAAAAAAAGGATCAAGTGCATTTGTATAGCTGCAGAATTTCCTCTAGTCACTTTGAGGGATGGTGTTAATTCGAATTTTTTTTAAATGAGCAAATACATTGAAGTACTGTGAAATCATTCTGGTGGCATTCGTGTGATATCACAAGGATCGAGTGCACTTTCAATAACCTTACTCAAACCTTTAGATTTAAAGACAAAGCGAAGACTGAAAGGCCTGTGTTTTTGTCGCTTTTCGTGTCCTAAAACGAGGCATTAAAGGAAGCATGATTATCGAGCGGGCATGGTAACGAGTTAAAAATAGCATCAATGATTCTAAAAATAGCATCAAAGTGAGCACATGATGGGGCCGGGGATTCCTTTTCTTAGTTCATTTTCTCTTGGTGTGCACCACTCCTTCAGACACTTGCCTCCACTTAACTTCCCTAATGATCTAAAAATAGACTAAACATGAAATAAACACTAAAATATCTCAACCTCAGAAAGATGAGCTACAGTCACTGTGCGTTAGAGACAGATGCTGTTTCTATATCTCAATACTACGAGTCCAGTTGCTGGATTAAGCAAGTTTTAAAGCATAGCAGATAATCTAGGATAATCGCGTTACCAGAGCCGTGTGTTTTAATACCACATGAACTGGTTCAATCTCTTAGGTTTTCCTTCAATGCCTTTTGTACTATGAGACACTATCTTGTCTGACATCAATGATGTATCGTTAAATACTGGACAAATTATTAGGAACAGAGTGTAACTTCGACCCCACCAAGCCAACACTTCTCGGACACTTCATCGTTATTATTTTACTTGATTTGCCTGTTTTTTTCTTCGCGAGTTTTCACGACAAAAACGAGCGAAATATGTCTATACTAAGGTGTAAAATAATGAGGGCTTTTGATTGAATGAGCTGTAGCATACCTTAAAGAAGGTCTACGTTGACTTCTTATGGGGTYTTCATTAGTGGTTGTAAAGTTGAGGTGAAACGCTTGCTGTACAGTCTAGTTCTGGGGACATCACAAGCAAAAACCACAAGCTGCTTGGGGTTCACACTAGTTTTTAGCTAGTTATCTCTGCTTGGGGTTCATGCACGTTGGTCAAGGTTTAGGAGTTCAAAGGCAGGACCTGCAAGAGAAGCGAACTGGAGTTAAGTCAACATTTATACTGGTAAGTTCATCTTGGAACTAAAGCTGTATTTTCGATCAATGAAACAAATATCGACCTGCTGTTGTGTTCTGCAAGCAAAACTATGTAGTTTGAAATGCCTGTAAGGAAAATGCACATCTTAAAGTTTTCAAGCGTGCAGTATGGTTGTACGTTGATCTGTAGTTGTTATGTAAAGAACATGAAGAGATAGATCGCGAAAAAACTGGAAGCCCTAATATATGTATACACTTTCTCTTTGCATTGTCCATAATGCGAATGATCATTGACCTCAGACTGAGTTTTTTTTGATCGAGTATTAAGTATAAACCCAGATAAACCTAAACCCCAAGGGGACGAACCTAGAACCCTAGGAATACGAATTTGTAAGTGTGTAAGAATGAAGGAAAAGGAGTTTGATAATAGGACGTTTCCACGATGGCGTCATTGACCTCTACCACCAGACTCCCTATTTACACACTTTCTTTTGTTCAGTTAATTAGCACCAATTGTCTTACTATTCTCATGAGGAAATACAAACTTGAATCAGAAAGAAAATTCGCGAAGCATTATGGTAGTGGGAGTCAAATGACGCCATCATGCAAACGTCCTATTCGGAAGCGACGGAACAAGTGCGCAAAACTGACGAAACAGACTGAGACAACGAGCTGCTCATGCGCCAAAGGGAAGGTACAGTCGATCCCAAAAACGTTGTCCAAGTGAAAAGAGGTTTATAGGACAATAAATGTCACGTGTCTCATTAAATATTCAGTTTTACGCGCGTGGATTTTTAAAATTAGCATACTGATGCAAAAGTAAATTACAGTATTGAAAACTGAATCTGAAAGATGCCGCGGGCTTTCTCGGATGATTTAAGGTGGAGAATGGTAGGCAACATTTGTTTTATGCAAAAACATACCAGGAGATAGCCGCTAATCTGTTTTTAAGTCCTAAAACGGTCAAACGGACGTCTACACTAGTGGAGACATTAATCCTTGGCCCGTCGACCGACCTCCTCAAACAGGAACACTTTTTCCGCATGAAGAGTATATCGTCATGGAGTGTCTTCTAGAACATCCTGAAATGCAATTGAATGAAATAGCGTCGAAAATATTCAATACAACTGGCTCTGCTTTTAGTGCCCAAACATTATATGCAGAACGGTCCACAGGCTTGGATTCACGCGCAAGAAGGTATGGTGCGTGCAGATTGGTTTGCTCATTACTCATTACTCAGTCTTGCAGAACGTTCTCGAAGTCTGGTAAGGCTTTCACTAGCTCAGAACGTAGCTCTGAAACGGTCTCTAACACTGGAAAATTGGGTAAACTTCTTACAACGTAGCTAGACTTCTTCTTGGAGTCCAAAACCCGAACTTCTAAAGTCGAAAGAACTTGTTTTAAATTACCCGCCGTCGACATTTTCTGCCACGCATGTGATGCAGCACGTTCAGATTCCTATTTCCACACGTGACATTTATTGTCCTATAAACCTCTTTTCACTAGGACAACGTTTTTGGGATCGACTGTATAGTATGTTTGACGAAAACCGCATAAGCGACATTCTAATTATAGGTAACGCTTTGTAAGAGCATTAAGACGTCCTAACTAAGTTCAATGGTAATAGGTTTGCACTATAAAATATTAGATATGGAAACAAAGAAATACGTCATGGATGTCTGCGGTACGGTACCTAAACATATTACGCATGCGCGCCTGAATTACTATAAAATATTAGTTATGGAAACAAAGAATACGTCATGGATGTCTACGGTACGGTGCCTAAATATATTACGCATGCGCACCTGAATGACTATGAAATATTAGATATGGAAACAAAGAAATACGTCATGGATGGATGTCTGCGGTACGGTGCCTAAACATATTACGCATGCGCGCCTGAATTACTATAAAATATTAGTTATGGAAACAAAGAAATACGTCATGGATGTCTAATGCACGATAGAAAAGAGTATTTCGCACACGCACCTCAACAACTGAAAAATAAAGATATGTAGGCGAATTAAACAAGTCCTGCATTCGTGCTATGGCATGGTGTGCAAATGTACGCATACGTGCCTCAATAACTAGAGAAAAAATTAGATATGGAAATGAATTCGAAGAAAAAAACGTCATGCATTCCTGTCTAAAGCATGATGGGCAAAGGTATTACGATCACAATATAAAGAACACGCACAGGTATTCGTCTGAATGAAGCGTGACAAATTTAAGAAGAGGATGATTATGATCTTGAAATCTTGGGGTAGGTCCTCATGCAAATCCCTAAATGAAGCGTAAAAATGATAAGAATCTCATGAAAACGTGAAAACTGAACAAAGTGATTCTATAAAAACCGTCACAGTTTGAAGGCATAAATACTTACTTACTTAATACCTACTCCTTTTCGAATACTATAAATACCATTGCTTTCAATCACCACAGGCTCATTTGTACAACCTCATTTATAAGTAAATTACTTAGTCATATTAGTGCGTTAAGCCTCGTAACTTTGAAGAAAACGATTTATTGCAAGGGGCCTAATTATCAGTACTAAATTCCAATGTCGACTCATTTGTACAAGTTAAGCTTCGTTTAAAAGTACATTATTCAGCGATATTAGCAAGGGCACGGGGAATCTCGAATGATTTATCTTGTTTAAGTTATATATTCTTCACATTTTTCTTGGCGCAGTTTGTGAATGATTTTCTATTTTTCGTTTGCACGTTACGTCATCGCGGCCATGTTGGTACCATTTAACAAAAGATTTCTCATTAGCATCCATTGTTAACGGTACCACAATGGCCGCCATGTTTTTGTCTTTTAACTCTCTTGGGAATGCCTGGAATCCATCAATAATACAAGACTAAAGCTAGTGTCTGTAGTCTGGGATATCACTAAAGTAGAATTCATCAAGCGACTAAGACCCCCAGATAAAAATTCCATGCAAGGGGCTTAATTATCTATCGTACGCACAAAGTATACATATCTTTTATACAGAACACATGCATAGAATAGATGTTTAGGGCTGCGTGTTTAGGAATGTTGCTCCATATGGGATTCCACCAAGGGAGAAGGTTATTTTATCCGCCCGTTTTTCTTCTCATGCGGTTATCGTGTGAGATTACTGAGAATCAATTTGAAAACAAAAGATCATTTCCTACGTACAGTTTCCTCTAGCGATCAATATTACACCTCTTGTAAGTTTTCCAGCTGCGGTGTGTATTTTCCTAGGTAGATTACAATCGTTTGTGGTTTGTTCGAGTGTCACACATTTGGCAACGATTTACAAGCTGCGTTTCTTCAAGAGACACATGGATTTACAACAGAGTCATCTATCTAAATATCTATATATATATATTATACTGACACTGCACTAATAATCAGATTTTTCTCGTTTTAAGCCGTTTTTAAAACATTGTTTCATTACGAGTTATCTTGTAGAAAATAGTGTAAAACAATAGATMAATTCCTATCAGGCATTTGGATTTTCTTTCAAGTTCCCTTACTTTTGTTTTGACACGTTGTATAATTCGTCATCAACAATTAATCAAAGATTATCCTATACTTTGAGAATAATTATCTTGTATAAAGGATTTTCACCGATGCCTTTGCTGGGGACGTGGCGGCAAAGCTACCAACCTAGGCGGTGCAATCATGAATCTAGAAAGTAAAGGGAATACCGCAACAGACGCAGATTAACAAGACTCTGAATAGGACTATGAAAATGTGAATAAGTAGAACCGAAAGGCAAGCATAAAGAATTTTTCTAGGTGAAAAGCTAATACTATATCCCAGTTGTCGTAGCAGTTAGTGGGAGATGTATTACCCCCGATGGCGTTCGCTGATCCCCATCGACAGTATAACATTGTAGCGATGGGGCGGGGCCAGGTATGAGAATCAGCCATATTAAGGGTCTAATGAATACAGTCCTTAACCATTCCTGCAGCAAAATACGCGGTAAGAAGGTGTACGTTTATCACCAACGGAAACCCGTGCAGTAAATACAAGGGATTCTTATATATTCAGGTAAATAACAAGGACGTAAACAGGGAAATGGAGTTTTAAATATAAACTACTTGCTCTAATTCTTACAGTAATATAGGGGAAAGAGAAAAAGCATTCCCTTCTATTCTGGAGTAAAATATTTTAATTCTTGATATAAAATGTTTTCATGGTTTTTAGCTCTAGGCAGGAAATTTGTGCGAGGTCTATTCAAACGTTTGATTTGCTTTCTGAAACAGGGAAATAGTTATAATTCTTAATATAAGGAGAAGAGAAAAAAAAAATCCTTTCTCTTGTGCATTGAGATATTTCAATTTTGGATGTAAATACTTTTATTGTTTTGAAACATGTGGGTAGGGATTTAGTCTGCTAAGGCTTTAGTAGGGTCTGCGATTCAATTTTTTCTTTACTTTTTGAAAGAAATGTATGCGATACTGATCATCATTTGCAGAAAACCCAATTGCAATAACGTCAATTAAAGATAACGATAGTAAAGGGAGAACTGATTACGATGCCGGCAGATTTTTATATTTTCCTGCTTACTGTTTTTCAGTTCTTAGATAATCTCAGTCAGTTATTTAAGCCGTCACGCGAATGTGATGAACGATTTCTCAAAGGTACTTCACCGCAAGTAATCAGTTTTGCCAAGTTCGAGTGTATGACTGTATATAGTACCGACAATCACATGATTGTGCAACAGAAACCTCCTCGATGACTTAAATTCGTCGTAGTCTGTTCCATAAATTAAGCTCCAATCAAAATCCCTAAAGCATTCTCAACTGCTACCATCCATCATATACTGTAGTTAGTCACATGACAGGGAGAGTAAATTTTTGCCAGCATATAGATCTTATTTATAGACATTTTAGGCTGGAATACGGGAGGATATTTTTTCGAGCCTGTTGTATATTTTGTCGAGACCGATTTATTATCCAAGTGATCTTACCTTTTCCCCGAAAGAAGGCTTCAAAACAAATATATTTTAAAAAATAGTTTACAAAACCGTTTTTTTTTTTTTTTTTTTTTTTTTTTTTTGTACCGAAAAAAACTTGCAAAATAATATCAAAGGATATTTGCACTCACTCCAGGCTTTCTCCTGAGTTATTCGTACGCTAATTCGAATAGTTGGATAAATAAATTATAGTATTATCACGTGGTGAAGGACAAATCTAATTAGTCGATAATCTTTCTCATCTACTTTTTTTTATCCTTTCCTTTATATAACTAAAACCGAATTTATGCGCAATCGTAGCCATTTTAACAAAAATATAGCAAGCAAGAAAGGAGTAACAAAATGCGCTTAAGCCTGAAAAGTAGATATGCATCTATCTACCCATAAGATCATGCGCAATGAGCTTTTACGTGTTAGATTGAAGTAATAGATGAAATATATTCAGCATAGAGAAAATAACTGAGTAAGAGTAGGCTCAAATAGAAAGATTAGGCTAATTAGTAACTGACTGGACCCAGTTCTCAAAATTATCGACGATGCGAAGCTAACACGAAAACACGGGAAAAAAACACATTTTTTCGATGGAATTTGTGGCATTTCTTTGTATTTCGATGTGAGCCTTGCATCCACGATAATTTTGATAACTGGGTTCAAACTGATATAGTTAAAGAATTTCTGAGTCGTCCATCATCATTCTTTCTCCAACTTTCCAGCTGCACCATAGTGATAATGCTGCTAATTATTCGTCCTCGTCTATCTTAATCCCCGGATTAAGGATATTCAAATACCGAGTTAAGATTTTWAAAAGAATTTCACCTAGGTTGGGGGAGCGACCACTCGGACAACGTTTACAGTGAGGACACTCCGCGAACCGCATTTCGAGTGTTTTTTGTCACAACAATCCCTTGAGCAATTGGAATTAAGAAGATTTTGTTTACTCCATGTATTTGAAGTCAATGCTTCATTTTAGAGGTGTTCACGAGTGCCTTTACTGACTGTAAGGGTACAAAAAAGTGAGAATAGTTTATGTAGTGTATTTTCTTTAAGGGAAAATTTGTCAAACTGGTGCAATGTGTCATCAGATATAACAACGACAACGATAACAACAGCACCACAAACAGTAGCAAAAATTACAGTGACTAAACTACCAGCACCACCGCATTAACAAACAAACAAAAAAGCATTTTCTCGACCATTTTAAAGTAACTTCAATTAATAAAAATAAAGTAATATTTCTGTATTTCTTGTGAATGACACAAGAACACAACGGATGCTTGTACCATCACGTGATGGCAGCCACGACAGGAGGCATGGCAATAGAGTCATTTGTATTTTCATACAAATTAGCCAATCACGATTGAGTATTTAAACAAAAAAATTTGTACAAATTTTTGATATATTTTCTTTTAAAAGCATATATTTTACTTTATACGAGTGTGTGTATGATCAGGAGTGAACAATTCATCTATTATGCAGCGTTAAAAATGTGATTTGTGAATTTGATTGATTTGAAATTTGTTTGGGTGGCCTTGTTTAACGTAGTCGCACTGTAACCAGTTTTCAACATATGCGAAAACTGAAGATTTTCGGAAATATTCTGAATTATTCGAAGTAAGCACCTGTTGTTACTAGTTGTTGATGCCTTAAATGAAGATGATGCTGGTGATAGCAGTAGAGGTAGTGCTAGTAATTACAATAGGGACTTTAAGAGAAAAGCTACGACTTGTAAATGACTTTAGGCAAGAGAATATGAACTAAGAGAAGGAATCCTGCCTATATAGTCTTGTAACCATCATGTGCACAGTTTGATGCTATATTTAGCTTGGAGATATTTTGAGCGAAGAACCTGATTGGTTGATTTCTTGAGGGTAGGCGGCTTCCAGTCTTGCAGTAAACAAAAGCCTGTGTTTTTGTTGTGGACGTTGCGAAATATGGCGCTTTTCTTTCCTAAAACGAGGCATTAAAGGGAAGCATGATTATCGCGCGGGCATGGTAACGAGTTAAAAATAACATCAATGATCCTAAAAATAGCATCAAAGTGTTCACATGATGGGGCACGGGGATTCCTTCTCGTAGTTCGTTTTCTCTTGCTTTAGGGTTTCGCGCCTTCAAAGTCCATCTTCCTTGTTGGTGAGATGACTTTATCAACAATGTTTTAAACGAAATCTCCAATGAACAGAACCCCAAAGACAAACTATTTACACTTCCGGTTGCCTTGGCCCAGGCGGAATTATGCAAATTTACGACAAAGTTAACGGGCGTAAGAATGTGCATCAGCTATCGTGACAAACTTACAGATGTGGTTTTACGAAAATGTGCTTACAATCCCTCGCTATTATTCTCATTTCCTGTAGTTTTTCCTGTAGTTGAAAGGCGTCCCCAGCATGATGTAAGGTCTAGATGTTCTATCCTTAGCTGGGTATCACGTCGTTTCTTAGTGAGAGGTAAATCGTATAAACAGGACATCTGTTAACTGCTCTTCACAAACTCTTGTCAGAACAAGCTTTGGTATGTTGACTATTTAAGAAGAGTAGAGCGGTGTGTGCAACAACTGCCCTGTTGGTTGATCCTTAATTAATAGAGGGGAGTGGGGTCCAACGTAAAAAAGTTGACTAAACTATATGAAGGCTCACGAGTGCGCCTTTAATGGGGAAAAATCGTCTTCGTCTAATACTCTCTTCCTGATAAGATTTTGTCGCTACTGAACCAGGAATTAATCAAGGAAACACAGGCTAGTCATGTGAACTAAAACTAGTGGGTGTGGGACCGTTGTCCTTGCCAAGTCAAAGTAACGCAACCAGTGGTCAAAGTTTGTGGCTGATATTTGAATGCTAGACCTCATGATCAATATATTGAGACTTAGGTCGCAAGGTGGTACGTCTTGAATGTACAAAAAACTGACTTCCAAATATATTTATTGCCGTAAAAAACTTCGTACAATAAGATTACAATATACTCATTCTGTTAAACATTTTTTTGCCATTTTGATTTTTTTGGTATGTTAGGAAGCCTAGCTATCATTGATCGATGGTTCTGAACTACAGAACGCCATCTACTATATCGAAAATTATCACTGAAGTCAGTCAAACGTTGACTTGTGGTTTAAACCTAATTTGAAGCTGCTCGAGTCGATGGAAAAGAAAAAAAAAAGATAGAAAAAGGAATGGATTTGCTTCTTTCGATGGATACAAAAGATATATATATACACCTATTTCAATAGACGCTGTCATCGCCAAAGGCGATAGGCAATAGGCCGCAATAGGCGCAAAGCGATAGTCGATAGGTCTTTCCAAGATCCAAGAACTACTGGAATGACTTGTGTTTCAGCTTCTATCCTATTCTCGTCAATAACATTGACCTTAGTGTTGAGACTGATTCAATGCCTTTGTATTCAACGAAGCCATTTAGTCCATGTCGGAATGGCCTATCGCTTATCGCCTTTGACGATGACAACGCTTTTTGAAATAGGTATATATATCATACAAAAAATTTCTTTTTCTCAAGAGTTGATCTTATTGTCTAACTTTATTGAATGACCGCTAAAGCTCATGACTATAGCACAGTTTCTGAATCAATTTCCGAAAYCTAGAGTTAGTTTTTGAGGAGGGAAAATCAATAAACAAACCTCAGAATGTCATAAAGGATGTTAACGCCGAAATATCTCGAATAAACGGCTTTACTCTGACGTCAGTCTGGCTGAAAATGTAATGTCCGTCCGTGGGAACCGGCCGCAGGAGTAAAGAAACGGCGGCAAAGAGATTAATAATAAGAATTGTTTTAGTACTTTTTAACTGCATAGGACGTACATTGTGACCTATGAGAGCGCCGGATTTATTATATTCACTTATGTAGAAAATATACACTAATAATCTTTATTGAGGAAACTAATTCATCTTTCGATAATTCTTAAAAAAGGACCTCAATAAACAGAATATAAATGAATAAATAAATAAATAAATAAATAAATAAATAAATAAATAAATAAATAAATAAATANATATGTACTAAAAAATATATTCTGAGCATTTACTGGCCATTCTACTTCTCTTCGTGGATTGATACGGGTTTTAGAACGGTTTTCGGTAAATTTGCGTGAATTTGACCCCCTCCGACGACCATGATCCTTTGCGTTTAAACAATAGATTGTTTTGATGTGACGTCATAGTGAAATAGGGCAATTAAAGTAAGCTTATTTTCTGCTCACCTTAACCAGTTTTMAAGTCTGTTTTTTGGTCTTGATTTTCCCTAAATCTCCAGATTTTCAATTTCAATGAAAGACATCCGAGGTAAATTTCACTAAGCTTGATATTGTATTGGATTATCTGTGGTTATCTTTCGTTTTTTTTTTTAAGTAAAAGAGATTCAAAGCCTAAAACTGTCGGCCTTGGAAAACTTTGTCGAAGAATTATTATTGAAGCTCTCGACAAATGGATTCCTAAATTAAAGCTGAAAAGCGCAAACACTCCGGCGTGGATAGATGGTGAAGTCATTCATTCTATATAAGCACAACACCTTGCGAAGCAAAGCAGCTAAAGGTAACAACGCAGGGTTATGGGAAAGAGTGAAGCTATTACGTCGGGAAACTAAGTACCTCATCGGAGCCAAATTTAACGCCTATGTACACAAGCTCAATACAAGTACTGCTGAAATAATCAACAAGAGTAAGGCCTAGGGCAAACCTTGAACTTTCCATGCACCGAACGCATTAAAAACAATGGATATCAGGTGTTAATGAGGCGGCATTCTTTGATGTAATTAAGTCCGGTGCATGGAAAGTTCGACGTTTGCCCTAGGCCTAAGATTTGGTCCTTTTTCAAGGCAGAGACAAGAAAATGTTGATTACCCGCGACTGTTGTGCACAACGGTACAAAGTAATATTCTCCTCTTGACAAAGCAGAATTTTTCGATAACTTCTTTGCTTCTACTTTCCAGCAACCTAGTCTTTGGTCTGCTCTACCTGCAACACATCCTTTTACTACTCAGACTTTCCAAATCAGCTGGACCTGATGACATCTCGCCTGCTCAGAGAGTGTGCTGCATAGATTGCTCCATATATTACCGACCTTTACGACCCGTCGGTCGCTGTCCAGTGTGACAGCAGATCTGTTACTCCGGTAACAGTCTGTTGTCGATAGATTATTTTCTTTCTTTATTATTATCCATGTCATGTTAGTTGTTAGTTATGTATCTGTTGTAAATCGTATCAATTTGTGTATGTTGATGGAAGTATGGGGCATGTCCACATAGACTACGAGTCTATCCATGCTCTGTTGAAGCTATTAAATAAATAAATAAATAAATAAATAAATAAATAAATAAATAAATAAATAGATAAATAAATAAATAAATAAATAAATAAATAAATAAAAAATACTTGTTATATATAAATGGGTCATAAATTTAAAAATGTATAAAACTACTGTTTATAATTAAAGAATATAACTACTATAAAAAACTAAGTCTTTCACTGTGTGGCACACTATGGCGGCTTACAACGCTCCCCCTTGTACCAGGGGTAGAAAACCAAGGGTGGAAATGCGCCTTACGCGGGATTTGGACTAAAGAAATACCTTATACGTAAGGACTCTAGGCTTAAGTTGAGACGATCATAATTCAGTTTTATCCTTTTCTGTTTGATATGTGTAAGATGGAAAGAATGATTAAGATCAATTGTCCTTGYTTTACGAGAGTAACACTGGTGCTGAATATGCGTAATACGCGAGAAGGACAAAACTCGTGAGTCCTTTTTACCTGAAGAGATGGAAAACGAGCGCGCGTGCTATGTTGAGTTATATAACACCGAAGTTGACCAATTAGAGCGCGCGTTATATCTTAGCTATTTTATAATTTAGTGTTGAAGATGTGTAAGGGGGAAAGTAAGAATTAAAATATAAAATTCAGTCGTCCTTGTTTTACGAGAATAAAACTACCGTTGAAAGTATGCGTAATGCGCGAATTTCCGTTAAAAATGCGTGAAACGTGGAAGTCATCTGGCAACCCTGACCGGTGACGCGCGCCTCCATCTGACCGAGTGGAAAAGGTGCAGCAGCAGACGCGTTGGCGACTTCTGCGTCGTTAAGTCGAAGTTTAGTGTACACTTTATGACTAAGAGCCTAGAACTCTTATCACTCGTGTATGAAACAATTCGAATGGAAATCTTTGTATAAAATGCTGCTGGGTTAAACCAAAAACATCTTTTGTTTTATCTGGGTTATCTATCTTGTTAGGACGTGGCAAAATTGCCGTTCACACAATAAAAAAAACAAACAACAACAACAAAACAAAAACAACAAAACATGATTCAAACGTGCCAATCCTATTTGTACTAGTACTGGGAAAAAAATTAATTGCCCATGAAAACGATCGACCTATAATCTTTGAAGGGCTGTCTATTATCTGCGACCTGAAAATGTATACTAAAAATTTGGAAACAAATTGAAAACTTTCAAATGCATCGATCAGTCAACTTTGAACGAGTAATGCCTATAATCGAACCGATATGAGCATTTGTTGAAATTTATATGTTTACTTTGTTCTGGTAAGGTCAAAAATTGTTCTTACTAAGAAATTCTGTCTTTACTGTCTATATTGCCGCCTCGGGGGAGTATTTTGCTAGCTA
The DNA here is from genome assembly GCF_009602425.1 of Actinia tenebrosa. The sequence continues at coordinate 129,894 of NW_022261393.1, forward strand.
TGCATGAGGCATCTTTTCCACCCGTTCCCTATCGACCCACGTCTCAGTCTAATCTCCCCTTAACCCTCATCCTTCATCATTCATCAGACAAGTTGTCATATTCCTTAATTACAAAATGTTATCCTTGACTGAAAACTATCGTATAACTTGTTGTTTGAGTGCATGAATCTTAAGCTCAATAGATCTCTTCAGCTTGGGCGTAACGCTTTCCTTTCACATTTCAGACTACGTGCCATTCGCTTGAGGGTAAGGTTTGTTTTTTGAATTACATCGATACTCTTGTGCCTTCTCCAGCGTTACTGATAGACAAAGAAGTAATACTCAAGGGTATGACCCGTGTTCTGAAATGGGAAAAGGACTAATAGGTTCTATTGATTGGCTTTGAAGGCTGCCATGTTGGTTTGAACTGAGGGCAGAAAATGTGCCATGGTACCATCACTTTAGAGCCATATAAGGAAGAGTGCAGCGAGTTTGCAGCATGCAACTTCTCCGGCTAAATAACCTGAAATGCGATCTAACTAATTAAATTCACATAATGCACACTGTGTAAATGTCTGCCGCGAGGTGAAGACTGACGAATCGAACCTTCCGCTGTGAGGATGTAAATCCTCATCGAATGATTTACATTACTCCTATTTACATGTTTTACATTACTCCTTCTGAAAGACTCTTTACGTAGTGTCGTATTTCCTGGCAATGTTTTCATTGTTTAGAATACATTTTTTGTCACAGTTCCTTCAGTTGTCAGCGAACTCGTCCTATTTGTACAAGAATGTCTGTTTGTGGATAGTTTAAACCGGAAACCAACCTGCCGGGCGGAAGTAACGGGTCAAAAGTTTAAGCTTTCTGAATCAGATATTTCTGGACTTCATTACCTCGACTCCTCAGTATTTAACGCCAGCTAAGAGATTATTTTCCATATTATTACTAGGGAGGATCTCTATAACACATCTGCCAAACCTGGATTTAGTACCTTCTACAGTCTCTACTAAGACTACTACAAGTTTCTAGAGGTTCCATTGATTAGTCGAGTTCGTCTATCTAGTATAGTATAAACTACTGGAGTGTCCTGTTTGTGGATCGTACAAGCCGAGAAGCCGTCCTAAGGTGAGTAAAGAGACCTGGTGTCTGTCTCGTAGGGTATAGCTAAATATCTGTGTATTTTCTACCTTCACCAATTATGCCTGCCTTTCAGCTCCTTTAATTACTCATGTAAGGCCAGACTTAAGTCAGATTACACTCCAAAATCGTCAATGAATTGAAAGAGCACTAACCAACTCAACACTAGAAAAGGAGTCTTAATTACCAGGGTGGTTTATGTTGTAGTTTAATATGTTTTCTTGTTAATTGGTTAGTCCGTGATGTCAGTCGATAGTGTTTTGCTGTTTATCGGTTTCAATGACATAGTGACCTTGTAAGACGAGTCTTGCTTCCTAGCCAAGTTGACGTTGACTCCAAGTTCATATACAACAGAGTGCATACCATATACTCCGTGAAAAACTTCGTAAAAAATTTTCTACAAATTTTCACAAATGAGTAAGTTCAGCAGACCTCAGGAGACCGTAAACTACAAAACTTTATTAGAATTTGTACAATTTGGTTAGTTAATTTTTCACGGATATCTGGTTTGCGCTCTACCTCTATCGTTATATATATACATATATTTGCTGATGTAAAGAATTGCGTCAATGAGACATCGCGTTGCCGCGTACTCGAGTATTTTGGCTCTCAATAGGCAGATTAAGATTCCCGTTTTTCCTTCCCGCAAACGGCAAACGTGACCACGTTTTCATCGTTTCCCTACATTTCACTTTACCTTTTGCAAACCTTCTCGACAAAGACAAGTATTCTTTTGTTTATCTACTACTTGGAGTTTTTTGCGATTCCTTTTCACTAATTTTAAAGAATTTTTTAATGGTCAACTGACGTTTCACGTTTGCCGTAAACGACAATCTTAAACTCTCTAATGTCATAAGGGAATAGACAAGCCGGAGACTAAGTTCTCTTTTACGCTAGCCGTGGACCAATAGTAGTCTGAATCAGCTATTGTAATTCCTTAAACATAATTCAGTGGTCGGCACTACTATTATTGGATGTTTATTGAGGAGATTAGTAGAATGATTAACATCTAGACAATCTAGAATGGGTACGGTAGTTTATCTGCTACGATATTTAGTTTGTTTATTATTAGACTGTCAAATTGACAATTGTATATTTGGAAACTGGCTTAAAAATAATCGCTTTGATTGACGTGTTTGTATTATCTCTTTTATGGTAGGATTGGGATAAGTGCATTTTGTTAGACTTGACGACGCAGTTTGTCAAGAGTCTCGTCGATAGTTTAAACTGAATTGTCCTTTTTTATTTACACAAAACGATCTTTCATTTATGCATTGTCTACTAGAGTGCAAACCATATATCTGTGAAATAGTACAAAATAGCACCAATGAAATAGATGTGTTATTTCGTTTCTGTGCAATTTCACGGATATAAGGTTTACACTCTTCTTACGAAGGTTATAATTTAAGTCAATGTCTGCATCTCACGTGTTTGCTCATTATACACATGACGTCTAATATCTATGGTGACGTCATAATAACAATAGTGGCAAAGTTTAGCTTCCGCGTGTGTGGCGTTGGGTGTGTCCGCGATATTTTACAATTGAGTTGAATGTTAATAATAGGATGTATAGTAAGCCGGAACGAAAAAAACCACTACGACAGTGAAAGATCTAATAAATTAAGTCAAATAGTTTAAAAGTCTCCGCTTGAAATCGCAGATGTATTGAATCATATCTTTTGCGGATATGAATCAAAAAGGCAAAAAAAAAAAAAAAATTGTTTCAACTCAAAGATTGATTCAGTTAAGAATTCAGCTTATAACGTTTTGTGAAGTCGCAGGATATTAAAACCGTATAATAAGCGCTTAGTTTGTCCAGCTAATTTTATATAGAAACAACCTTCTTGGCTGATCAAAGTCAGGGCATGGGTAACTCTCAGATCGAACCCTGAAACAACCCCTAGGTCGTTCTAAGTCAGGAGTTTTTCTGAGTGAGGAAAACCGGTGAAGCTGGAAAAAACCCTCGAATCAAGGGAGAGAATTATTAAACGCCAAGGCTGAGCCAAGTTGTTCTACATGATTCTAGAAATAACTTTATTCTTGACCCTGCGATGATAAAATCATTTCATGGCCCTACTAGGTAATATAGAACAAAAACTATTATCTAAATGTTAGTAATTAACGATTCAAGTTTTAATTGTATTTTCTGAGTGAGATAGCCAGTTAATTGCATTGAAATTAATAATTGAAATTCCTGACCATCTGTGGTCACGTCCAATAGACTCAATGTCTTGACTGCTTCATTGACACTTTTATCAAATGAAGCTCATAACTCGTGGATATCAAAAAAGTCTGGTTATTACTAGAGTGAATCATAGTTAATGGAGCTCCATTAACTATGGTCTTAGCTTCAAGTATAATGAACTAAAGTAGTTTTGTACTACAGTTTTCACTATATCATATACCAAAAGCATTCGACGCAAGTCTTATTCTGAAAAAAAGGGCAAAATTGACGTTATCAAATCGGCAAAATAAAATGGACCTAAGTATGCAGGCCGTAATCGAACGAATGAAATAACTAATATAACAAACGGACGAGTGAAGATTCTATCAGCTATCTGAGAAACGTACATAGAATAGTCTTCACAGTCATATGTGTGTACGTCTTTGTTACCACATATTATAATACACTAAACAAAATTACTCGATTCTGATTGGACAAGAGTAGATAGAATAGTAATGTTTTGAAAGTTCTCAAATCGGACTCGCTCTAAACGCTCGTTCGTCCAATTTTGAAAACAAACATCACTCGTACCTAACATAAATTCCGAATTGTACTCGAAATCGTGCGATTTCCTATACTAACATTTAACCCGTAAGTCATGGTAACAGAATACGGTTACATAAAAGCGTCATTCCAATGTTTTAACGTAGGTAACTRTTAACAAGCTCAAGGAAGTCCTAGTTCTATGTCCTGATTAGATATCAAAATAGCTGGACCCGACGATCTGATAGCAGTCAGTCAGTTAATGAAAAATAACGTTGTACATAGTTACGAAGACAGGCGATACCAGTGGCTCCGATCAAATTTCTTTTTTGTGCCCTTAAGATATATTACATAGGGTCTTACAACGACTGATAAGAAGGTGCTCCCTTTGTCTAAAAATAACTGCAAATGTTTAGACTTTGATGACGAAGTAAAATGGTGGTAACGCCCCAGGCTCGATTGGAGTCAGCATCATAAGTCAGTATAGTTTGTTGGGTCCTTCTCTTTATTCCGCGAGGATTTTCCAATATTTTTTCTGTTATTTTCTCTCTTTGCTAAACGAAATCATGCTAATGGCTATCTTATAACTTTGATAAAACTAAAATTGCATCATCTCTGTAGATTAAGGTATCGATAAAAATGAAAGTATTTATACAAAAAAGAAAAAATTTGAAGAAGAATAGAGTTCTTTATTATTGTCCCATTTCAGACCACGTGTCATCCCCTTGAGAATGAGATTCTTTGCTTGAGTTGTATCCATGTTCACTCATGTGTCTTCTCATGCGCAACCGTTAAACAAAGAAATGATACTCTAGGGAATGCCATGTGGTCTGAAATGGCGGAGGAAGTATTATGGACCCTTCTCAAAAAGATTACCTGGATTCAAGGCTTTCATAAAAAATACAAAAGAAATCCCAATTTCATTGGATGGAATTTGTAGCATGTTTTCGTATTATCATGTTAGTATCACATTCAAGATAATTTTGAGAATGGTCCATTCCCAAGGTATAAGAGGACTGTTGTTACTGTTTTCTTGGCCGCGTTTTGTCTAATGCCTTGGTTATCTTAGCACTTCATCAATAATCCAGTGTTCTGCTTAACGTTTACTGCTCAACCACTATAATTCTATCATCAAGATTGCAAAGTGTTTTCTCATTAGGCAAGCACTTGTACTCTCAAGTCTGTCATGTCATTGTTCGATGGTATCTGCCTTTCCCTCTCGAACTGTGTTTAGACTAACAGTTGAACCTTTTCACCACGCGATATCGCTATTTTATCGCCTTTAAAGTTAAGAGCTAAATTAAATAAAAGTTCTTCTACGTATCGTAGCCATGGTAGCAGTGTAATGCAATGCCTTCAGCCTAGATGAGTTTGTTTGATGCATTTCTTTTTGATAAGCCTTGAGACTTTGAACTGGCATTTTTTCAAAGTTTTGCTGCCGGGTGACAAGCATCTAAGTCATTAGCTTTATCAGTGAGTGAACTGAACCCTTTCCAGGGTTGAGGAAAAAAATGGGTCGAATTGGCATTACACTGCATTATGGGACTGTTTTAAGTCACATATTTCCAAGATGGCGTCTACTTCGTCCCACGAAAGAGTAACATAAAATAATGCAAACTCGACACAGTTTTTCCTTAACCTCAAAACGACTAATTATGTTAAGGAAGCCTTTTCATTGGATTTTCATTCGCAGGTATTGACTGTTCGCAATGACTTATGGGTAGCTCATAAGTGCGCATGCTCAATAGGAAATACTTGGACGAAAAATCTTGTGCACCCTTTATGTCCTTAATCATTTATTTTACTTTAGATACTTTTAGATTACCTTAATTACTTGTGGTAACTTTGAATCGTTCGTTTATCAATTTTCAATATATAACTATGTACAGCTATTTCAAAAAAAGGTTGAATACTAAATACTAGATACTGAATAGATCATTCCAAGACCGAAGTGCATTGTGGGTCATAGTGACATTGTCTAAAGTGTATTAGTGTATTCCATCTGAAACAATATACTAACTACATATAGAAAGTTAATTGCTTTACATTTCATTTATATTTAAGATTAACGAGACCCACAGTGCCCTTTGGTCTTGGAATGCACTATTCAGTATGCAGTATTCAATATTCAATCTTATTCAATCAATACGAGTTTCAAAGCATGCAAATTACTCGAATATTTGTTTCCTCGTCTTTTAAAATCTACATTTTTTTCTTAGTTTGTCGGCGGAAATGTAGAGCTTTATTATGCTGCCGCCAAGCTTATTCGAACAAGATTAAGATAYGTTGTTTAAGCCCGGGAACATTTATTCAAAAGAGCTTGAATGTGAGACTGCAGGGGAAAAATCTATTGTTCAAGCCAAGATGACTGCCACACGAGAAAGCTCATTTTGTACTTCATTAAAGAGTTTGTCAAAAGTCTCTCCACGCGGCACATCTTGTTCGCATTTTATTGCTTTTAATTATATTATTATGACATTTTGTCGGGCGGCAGATAACGTAACAAAAAGAGTTCCACACGTCCCAGACAAACTCCCAGGTGCTGTTTTGCATTGAAAGGCCATGAACAATTTGAAAAGCTATTAGATTTAGGGCCACAAATGTTCTGGGGACAACCTGCTTAACAGGTAATGACTCAGAGGTTATCGACCTTTTCGACTTATTAGAGAAAAAGTAATAAAACGAGAGGAAGATTGAAGAAGTGCAGATAAAAACTTAAAAAGAAGAAGCACAATAGCAAAATAGGCGGTAGAGCGGTTGATAACGATAATACTCAAGCAAATAACACTTGGTTTGAAATTGGAAAACATACAATTACGTTCCAGCTGAAAACGTTTTTTATGAAAGTATAACCATTAGAAACAGAATTCCGCTTCTAATTTCACGATTAGCCGGCACTCTTTTTTGGAGGGTGTTACCGACGCGGTGTTGGGTATTTTCAAACTTTAATTTATAATCGTGAAAACATCCCATCAATATGAGAACACTAGTCATTGTGAGTTATACATATCGATTCTATTAGACGATGTTACTCCACTAAACAGACGATGAATTAATTACAAGAATGTGATAATTGAAGACATAGAAACTCGTTTAACATGCTTTTACAATTTACTCCCGCCATCCAAGGTATGGTGGATGTGACCTTATGATCTTGTAATAAACGAAATGACTTGCTTCCTAATACGTATGGAAAAAACATTATGCTAAATAATAGATGCTTTTAGCTTGGTTTCTGGTTAACTTGAATCTTTGGTATTTCATTAGTTGTTTGTTTTATTAGTTTAAAAGTTATTGTTCGGTGTTTTATCTGATCGGTAGGCAGAAGGTAGAAGCGATCGTGATGGATAGTTTTAGATTCGGTCAGTACACGCGTCAATGGAACGCTTGTGGTTGAATTATTGACCGGGCAAGTGAAAGGTGATTCCCCTACGTGTGACCGGCACGTTCTCTTATTTCTTGTATTTCTCCAATCAGATTTTAGTGTTTTGTTCCTCCTCTTTTAGAGAAACGTGTTATGACAAAGTTTTTAATCTGTATGCCAACACGAACACCACTAGACCGTTTTACTGATACGGCGGCCATTTTGAATTATGGGATGCGAAGGGGGCAAACAAGTAGAAAATTCAGTTATAAAGCATATAGAGGGTGGGAGTACGTTTTCAAATAATTTGTTTTGGAGTTTTGCATATTGTTCCAACTACCAGCAAGCTCAATACTTGCTTTGCATTGAAAAGCGTCGAGTTATATAAAGAGACATTCTGACAGCTGTGCATTCTATAAATTTTCCAATAGTTGCCCCCTCGGCATCCCATGTTTGTCTTTATTAAAACAATAGGATTCAAGATGGCCGCAGTATTGGTAAAAAGGTCTATTCCAATACTTTTTCAGATTTTCACATCTTGCATAAATAGAATGTTGTTATTTTTTACTCAACTAAATCAAAACGTTGTCAAATTCCTTCCATCTTCGAAAGTGTGTAGAAAGTCTTCATCGCCAAAGACGGGTTTCTCTTCTCTTCTCTTCTCTTCTCTCCTCTCCTCTCCTCTCCTCTCCTCTCCTCTCCTCTCCTCTTGGAGTTTCCTCAGAAAGCACATCTTCGGTGCCAGAGCATTCTTTCTTCCATCTGATTCAAGCTAACTACAGCACGATGGCCAAAGACTAATAGTTCCATATRTGATATCATAGAAACATTCGAAAGCCATTAATCAAGCGTTGATCTGTTATCGGAAATAAGTATTTTAATACCCTAAAGTGCATCAACTTAACCAGACTCTTCTCAACACAACAACACAAAAGATATTACTCACGAACTTCAAATTCCAGTGGGTAACCGCAGTTGCTTACAGGCACTTATCTTACTTGAAGAATTCCTTAGATTATTTTCCGGCAATTTAATAGGATCTATGGCTTAAGGGCTGCTGCAACCTTGAACTAAAACATAGTAACACAAGTAAAACCAAATTAAAGCAAAATCTTCAGCAAAATGTTGAAATTTTGGGAATGGATTTGAGTAGAATATTTTTGGGAAAACCTTCAATTTTTTTTGTTTCTTGGTTGGTTTTGTTAGTCGGAGGCTTAATATTAAGATCTAGAAAGGCGGAGAAAACCCAATGAAATAGAACTATGTCCCAATATAGTAGCATGTATGTCAACAAAGGTCATCCGAACAGAGGGAGTTTTTTCTATTATACCTTGTTAATCAAACCATTAAGRGACACAAATACGAAGGAGTGTGTTGTGAGACGGTGAGTCTGTGTTTTTCGAGCACATTGCTAGTACTGTACAGATGTATTGTACATCTTGAAGCAGCTAATTTTTACAAGGTATGTGAAGCGGTATTGTGCTCTTGTATTAGTCTGTAATGTATACAGCTCTAGACTCTTGAATTCCTAACTCATTTAGTACAAATAGACAAACTGTTTGTTTACACCGGAGAAAATAAATTAGGGATCTGTAAGCAAGCTTTTACTTGTTAGTATTCTGCGCTATCGAGGAAGGTATAGTCATATAAAGTCTCGAAAGTGTTGCAGATAATTTGAGTACGATCAAAGAAAGACATATAATCCATGCCGGATGATTTATACACACGAGCCCAACACATAGGATGGATGTCTAATTGGTACTTTTAACAGCACACACCCACAGTTTCGGCAAGAGTGAAACCTTGACAGCTTGAAGAGTATAAAGCATACCTTAAGGGATTCCTCTCTGACTAAATCTCCACAAATATAGGACTGTGTCTAATTTAATCTTTRAATTCCTAGTCTAGTGCATGGCTAGACGGAAGAGTCTTGAACTATTCTAGTGCGCGGTTTAGTTGTACGATTATCAACGAATCAGTGCTCACTAGAATTTCTGCTCGACAGCTCGACTCGGAAGCAACGATCAACGAATAACCTTTTTAGACGCTTTATCGAGAACTATTAGGATTTCCTCTTTATTAGTTCTTTCCACCCAGACGAGCTTAGTAGGACTGAGTCCCCATTGGTTGAAAGGCAATTTGCAAGTTTGTTACGTCGAGTTTTGCTGTATGTTGTGTATGAAAAGCAAAGCTGTTTGTTCGTGTAACTAATAGGGTAGAAGGGCGTCATGGAGAGTTGCCACATTCTTCACGATTATAGCAATTTTGTTTCTTTACCACAAGACTTTAAGGTTCAGTCACGTAACGTGAGTTCAAAGGCCAAATAAAATACACCATGCAGGCTTAGGAGTCAAAGTCTCTAATAATGATAAATAATATGCGCTGCTGGTCATATACTCTCTCCATCGTTGTAACAAAACAGAAGCTTACAATCTGTCACGTGTAGCTAGTCAGTATGGCCACTACATAAAAGTTAACCGCCGCGTCTGGTACGCCTGGTCCGCGAGTCTAACGGTGAAGATGAACTATGGGATCTTCTAATAGTATTGTATTTCGTGACTACGATGATGTACAAGAGTGCATGGCACGTTTACATCAGTCACGTGAATCCAGTAAATCCATACCATATGACCAAATAAACGATCTACTGCCGGGTCTCAACAGTGAAGATAAAAGGTTTTCTAGTATTGTTTCGGTTTGTAACTCAGTCACGTGAATCCAGTACATCTACGCAATATGGCCAAATCGTTGGTCTCAACAGCGAAGATTAAAGGTTCCTAAATATTTCATTTCGTAAAACAGAATCATAATCTATATATAGGGTCTGTCACGTGATTCCAGTACGTCCATGCAATATGGCCAAATCATTGGTCTCAAGAGCGAAGATTGAAGGTTCCTAAAAATTCGTTCCGTAAAACAGAATCATGATCTAAATATAGGGTCAATCACGTGATTTCAATAAATCCACACCATAATCAAATGAACGATCTTTGGTTTTAATTTAAGAGTATGGAGAGAAGCAAGCTTAGGAACACAAGGCGCAGTCGAGTGTTTCTTTTGCTTCTCGAGTGCTCTAGAGCTCCCAGAGTGTTTATATCACGATACGGAGACATACGCAGGCTTTTTATATTGATTTTATGAAATATTTTCGAACGATTTGTACTGTAAACATGGTAGTCAGCCAATCAGCGCGCGCGTTATATCTCAAATATTTCATAACAGCGAAGATAAAAACGTTTTATAGTATTACACAGAACTACAGATAATCTATATACAGGGTAGGTCACAGTGCCGAAACATTTATAGTATATGACTGAAAAATAATTAACTGTAACAATAAGAGGTGTCTAATACGGTCTGCGACAAAAACTTAAGTTCTGTCACGTGATAATCCTAGCCACATGATCGAGTAAACCGTATTTCAGGTACAATATATGCTATTCTTGGTTAAATCACTATTTTGCGAGGAGGCGTAAAAAGAGAGGAGATAGAGATAGAGCTAGACAGTGAAGACGCGAGTTCATACAGATTTTCTAATAATACTGAACGAACCGAAACGGGCGTCGACGTCTCAGCCCTTAGACATTGACATTATCTGGACTTTCAATACGGGATTCCAATCTTAATTTGTCATGAAGTTGTTCTTTTCAATGTTGCAATATTTAGCGACGCGAGTAGTAACATACCTGGGCTACCAAATTCCGGTGCTTTTCACTTCCCCTTTCTCTGTTCATTACTTCGAAATCCTGTAAAGAAACAAATAGAACACATATAGATCAGCTTCACTTTCTAGGTAACGTGACTCGCAAAGTTACTTCCGTAATACATCAATCACGAAGCGCGCAATTTTATATATTGTCTTTGTATAAATGTTAATCTATAGAGGCTTTGCACCATAACGTGATGGCAGACATGACAGGAGGCGCTACAATAGTCTCGTGTAAGTCAATTTAGAAAGGATTCCTGTCATGTGCGCCATCACATAGCCTTTATAAGAGCATAGTTAGCTCATAATTATTATATACGAACTATGAGAAGAGCATAGAACGTCTTGAGTTTGTGAAATAATATAAGTACATGCCTGTCTTAATTTAATACAAAGTACTGAGTATTTTGTTTTCAATACCAACGTCTTTTCCTACTTTCCAACTCTCAATAATTATTTATTTTCTCGATCATTAATTGTCACAGTTAATTTTGGTGTAAATTTAATTTCGCGATTTCGATAAAAAATCGCAAACATCGCGAAATCTTGGAAAATTTCTTGTAATAAGTTTTCATATTACCGAATGAGAGGACTAGGGTAGGGATATCGGACCGATAACAATTAGGCTGGTTATCTTTGTGAACATTTTACTTGGGATTACAACAAATTGGATTAATTGCATTAAAACCGATGATCGTCTATAATCTGTATTAAGATTCCCCGGCTTTGCGCAATGACTTCATTCAACTGAATCAATTAGCGTTTGCTCAAATGCCAAAAGGATATTCATTTATTTTGGGATAGTTTCAAGCATATCACTGTGAAACTCTACTTGCTGCTTTCCAATACGCAAGCAGATAAACGGAAGATTTTGAGTGAGTTGAAAATTTGTGTTACCGCAACGCGACTTTGGTGACTTTGAGGGTGGTCACTGCCAGGGTTTCTTTACGTCCTCAGTGGTTCTTTTACGTCCCTCCGATGTTGGTTAGTAATGATGAGTGTGGAGAGACGGGACCACCATTTGAAAGTGGTCATCCGAGTCACTTAAAAGTCTAACYATTTGCAGATGTAATTACAACGGCAGCACTTTCTCCATAGTTATTTTAAGACCAACTGAGTCAACCGGTTGTCGGATGAAAGTTTCACTAGTTTGCCATACTGTTCTGTAAAAAGAATTTCGTAATAACGAGAATGAGTGTGTGTACTCTTTTTGTCACTGAAGAAATCTACTTCTTAAGAAACCACGGAGTCCATATTGATTTGACTAATACCCATATGAGCCTCTGGATTTAATTTCTGGATTTACTGTTGAATAGACCCTTTTCGAATTCCAAATTACCGCTGTGTTTCTTGATTACAGACTCATTTGCACAGGTTTAGCCTCGAGTTTGTGCAGAATATTTACGTGTTCCAGTCAAGGTCCGTCGAGTTTCAAAGTGTTTGTATTGTTGAAGTTGTGCATTCTTTACTTTACCGTTGGTATTTGTGAATATTTAAACACTGATGCGAGGCTAACCCTGTGCAAATGAGTCTGTAATCAAGGAACACAGCGGTAATTTGGAATTCGAAACTGGTCTATTCCTAAATGAGAGAAATATCATTTTTGCTATAAGCCACTGCCAAGTAGATATATTTTGTAATTTTTCTGAGATACTGATACTTTAATGGTGACCCACAAGAAAAAATACCACTTCTACAATGACATGATTTGATAGTAGCGTGCCTATAAGAGTTAGTGTTAAATATGAGTGCTAGCTATATTACAGCCTCATTACTACCCATGTTATCATGCATTGCACTGCACACTTGATATGTCACAGGCAGCCCAATCTCTTATTCTGTTGTGTTGTAGTTTTTGAATATTAACGGAAATATTTCGTAGCGCCGTATAATTAGTATTTTAAGAATAAAAACGACTTTCCTTGATAGCTTGTTGTATTAATTCTACAAGCTACGAAATATTGCTAATATTATTAATATTCAAATACTATTATACAGTTATTCATGCATCATATGTTAACTAGTGTTCTTGAAGTTGGGAATATTGCATCAGTATTCCATGCCAGGAGAACTATGTATTATGTATTATATTAACTTGCTTCAATGGCGTAAAAAATCTTTAATTTATCTTTATCATGCATATGTACGTGGGAATATCTGAACTGAGCTGGGGGAAAATCTGAACTGAGTCTTGCTGCCTACCATTTGATGTGATTCCATCTTAATCTTACTAATCTCACGCGAGATATTTTCAAACCTCTATCTTATGTCTTTCAAAATAAAGCTTTTTAAGAAGCAAAGTAGTGTGAATGAAGCTGAAGTGTGAAAACTCATTCATATTTGAGCAGAACAATGATAAAACTAGTTGCTTATCTATGGAGTCCTATCCCTTCCGTAGGGAAGAATGTTGGACCTAAAAAGAGTAACGTGAAAGAACCAGTCTGAATCTGTCGCTAAAGCATAGACTTGAAAAACTATCAGTTGTAAATCTTTTTCAATGTTCAACATTTTTGTGTGACCTTCTTCATGGATACTGTAAAAATAACAAATATTTGAAACGAAAAGTCAATATAAAAATGAATAAAAAAATAATAAAAACAGAGATTTTACTAACCAGCGAAAACAAGCAAAAGCAAACGAAACAATATACTACAAACAAATCAACTAAATCGGTAATTTCAACTATTTAAACTAATTTCAAAAGAGATTCGAATCACTGAGGATGAGTAACGTTGAACTGAAAGATCAAAAGATTATTAAGATCTTTGCAGTTATTTGGAGGTTATCTATTGCGATTTTATCATTTCTAGCAGTTGTTTATAATGGTGAAGGAGGTGGTTCGAGGGAAAGCCCTGCGGACAATCAGGATAGATGAAGAAGTGGTCAAGCATCCATCCTACAAAACGAACCCTTTGGATAACTAAATCTCTTGTCAAAAGCTACGAAATTTTTATAAACTTTTGCCTGGAGGAGTGAGAAAGAATTTTACAATTACTTGGGATTTTTAAAGTCAAATCAACTGAAATAAAGCGGATGGAAATGAATCCCAAACCCATGGGAGGTATGTGTTTAAGATTTACATATGAAAGGTTCTTTCATCAGAAGTCAGTAAACTGAGTGTATAGCGTCTGATTTGGATAACCTCCTGGTCTGGTAGCTTTTAGACAGTCGTCCACCGAATTTAGACATGTTTGGATACGAATTGATCCCAGTGAGTGCCCTGTCATATTAATGGCTAAAAGCAATCGGAGTAAATAAATTCTGAAGTGCCTGTTTAGTTATGCATGGGGAATAACATATATATACAAGTCTAGGATCATTCAGTGGTCAGTTCGCTCGCTGTAGTTTAACCTCTGGGTGTACCGGCTTCGCACGCTCAGAGTTTGTTTGAATGAGAGTCAAGAACTTCCACTTATTCTGAGGAGGAAAAAAATTTTCATCTGAGGTTTGTTTGATCATGTTCTTTAGTGGAATGTAGTGTATAGATGTCAGTAGTGAAATGTTGGTTTTTTAGTTCATAAGAGCCTCTATTGTAACAACTAAAAGGGTCGTCAGACTATTTGGCGTCTAGATTATACGGACCGGTACATGGCATCGGTCCTTGGTAACAAACATTGGAAGACACTGCTAAGCCTTTTAGGCTAATTCCATTTTCTTAAGGGTCACAGAGGGGTTTATAGTCCTAAACTATTTTATACTAATCTTATTAGCTGATATGGATCCAGCTATTTATCAATGTGGTGTCCAGTAAGAAAGGCTATTGCCTCTTCTAATGTCAGTCCTATAATATAGTAAAGATAGTCATATGCATGAAAGTAAAGCAAGCAAAACTGAGTATGGCAATTGTCGCCAGTCTGTCTGTATGCTCCATATTCTAAAAGCCCTAAATCGATCCTAAATCCTACATATTATCGGTACTGTTAAGTTTCTGATGTAGCTCACTTCACAGCCGTTCAATATTCTATTTATTTTTCAAGTGTTGGGTGGGCAGAATTGAGTTTTGAGATGGGTTTTCATATTGGTACAGGAATTATTTGGACAAGTGCGGAGTCTCTTAGGGTCTTAAGTGATTATCTTCATATGAATGATTTCGACTGTATTTTCCAAACGGTTTCTTAATAGAGTCATTAGACGAAAAAAAAAACAAAAAAACAAAAAAACAAAAAAAAAAACCTCAAATACATCAGAATCGGATATAATGAATACTTGGAAGTAATTTTTCTCCAAGAAAGAATCGTATCAATTATAATTCGTGGCTAATATCAACGTTTATTCTTGTAGAGAATGATCATTATAAATTCATTTGACATTGTAATTGTGTATCAAAACTTAACAACTTGCAGCTCAGCATTAAGGAACCTCAAAAACAAAACGCGCACAATCCTTGTTAGTATTACTTAACATACCATGACCTACCATTAATAGTGTTGTTTTCTCGTGGATTAGGATTCTATTTATTCATTTGTGATTTAGACACTTAAGGGCAGCATTTAGTGGTCAAGCTTGATGGAGCATGCTTCTCAGAAAACCATAGCAAGTTGAAGAACAATTTCTTTGTGCACTCGGAGTTGTCTTCCTAGCTCTCTTCAGTTATCTGTAGCCTGTTTCTTTGATCTATCGACTTTTTTCTTATTATTGTCGACATTCGACTTTAAAAATCTGCTTTTGGGTTTCCTGTTCCTGTACCTTTTGCCACAGGCAACCCAGTCTTGAAAAACAGTCTTCATTGCTTAGGTTTGCATGCGACCCTTTCTCGCAATATTGGCGGAGGTTAGAAATATATATTTTAGACTACAATATGGACTGTCTACTCTATTGCCTATAGCGTATTTCCGTCAGCCAGTGCAAAAAGGCGGATTATACCGCAACATTGAAATGGCTTTCTATTGTTCCATAACCAGTTCGTGTCCATTTTCCATTCCTCCGTATGGTGGTGGTAAAATAAGCACGAAAAACCAACAAAATCATGTAGTAACTTTTCTCAGTAACACGAATCTTCACAGTGTTTTAGTATGTCGACCATTTTGATGCCATCACTTCTGATGTCAGTGGAGAGAAAAAGGCTCCTTGCCGCAGTAACAATCCCATCCAAACTGGAGGTCAAAACAAAATAACTTTCTTGAGCTGCGGCCTGAACTTTTTAAATGTTTTTACTCCATGAGGTAGAAATTTAGTAAGTAATCTATAACGGGAGAAATTTAATATTGATTTATCTAAATTATTTTGGCACTCAATAGGTAATCAATAGCACAAATCTTCTACAGACCATAATGCACTATTTTCGAATTCGCTGTCTCATAAAGGTCTATTAAGTGTCCATTAATTAAGCTGTCTGTTGCGTTAAGTATTTATTTCCTAATTCTAGTCCGAGCAGAAGTTTTTGTGACCTTAGCAAATGTCTTGCTAATAAAGGCCGAYCACTTATACACCAATTAATACAGTGTTAGTTTCTTTGGCACGATTGCGGTTCGATCTTGTAGMCAGGATCGTTAAAGGACAGTGAAAAAAGTGCGCAAAACGCGAGTTTCATTTAACGAGCACTAATATTATTATTTTCATGAGGATGATAAATAATGACGATGATTATCATAATGATGATGGTGATGATGACGATGACTATTATTCTCTACAGATACGGCCAGAGTACTGATTCATTAAGTCATGGCTCAGCAGCTTGCCGTTGTGGTGGTTGTTATCTGCTTCGTCATAGCTGTAGATGCTTCATACAGTCCATTTCCGATACAATTCAATGAAGGTAAGTAGGAGATCATATACACCCCGTGCATCTATACTCCTGAACTCCCATAACTATAATCACAACTAATTCCCCCTTGTACGTTGAGGTCCGCCTTGTATTGACGGATCTAGAATATCCCAATGTTGGTGATGTGCATTCACTTCTCAGACTCGATAGTTAAACCAATCAAACGTTAACTTGAACGGAAAAAACTTTTTCCCGCCAATGAAAATCCCGCCATAAAAAGTTTGGATCCAAAATGATTTCGAGAGGGGTGACTGTTGCCTAGAAAGCCAATATATGCCTTCTACTTTAGATATTACATTACTCTTAATAGACCTCTTTACCTTGGGTGTAATATTTTCTCAATTCAGCGGACCACGTGTCATTCTCTTGGGGATGATGAAGATTCTTTGTTTGAGTTGTATCCATATTCAAGTGTCTTCTCATGCGCAACCGTTAAACTAATGATACTTTAGGAAATGACACGTGGTCTGAAATGTGAAAACATTGCGCCGATTCGTTCTTGCCAAACCAACTAATAYTTCCACCCAAGTACTCACGACCCCTCTTGATTATCCCGTGATGCTCATGGCCAATCCTGATTCATTTAATCAACTTAAATGTTAACTCAAACAGATGAAATTTCCAGCCCACCTTTGAAGCCCGATCACTGGTTATACGAAGGCGACATCATGTTATCCAAAGAACAAAATGAAATGGTAGAGTTTCCCAAGAAGAAAGGAGAAGAAAAACCTTCCAGTGGAAGGGCGTACACTGCTGCTCGTGAAGAGAAGAGGCTGTGGTTTGGAGGTGTGATACCTTATGTTATTGACTGCAGTCTGAGTAAGTATAACACCTTCAAATACTTATACCATCCGGCCAGTTTTACCAAACAGTAGACAAGCTAGTGAGTGGAAGCTCTCAATGATATAGAATTTTACCGAACGTTTTCTGCACTATTTCCCAGCATATTTTCTCCCAGCATATTTTCTTCTGTGCTGACATTATTAACATATGAACATAAGACATTTTAAGCTTGTGGTAAGCAATAATATGCATCACGCAACACGCAACATGCGACAAAAACTTCACCAACCTTTTTAAATAGCTGTATTGTTTCCATTGCCAATCTGACATATAGCTAGGTTGATATCGATATAGTTGTCATTTCTTGTCTTGTGTGGAATTTTTAACAGATGATCTGAATTGCAAGTTTTATCACAGAAGTGTAAATAGATTATTGAACACGGAGGGAGTGTTTGCCTTTCACAAACACACACACATACACACGCACGCACGCACGCACGCACGCACGCACGCACGCACACGAAAAATAAAAAATAAAAATAAAAATAAAAAGAAGGGAAAAAACCAGCTATGAGATTTGTCTTCCAACCTCCCGTTCTGTCATCCAAGGTCTTAGTTTTTCTCATCTTTTTCTTTGTCTTCCTCCCTCTCCCTTCTGCCATCTGTTTTCCAACAATTTTTTTCGATCACCTTTTTCTATTTTGTCTTATTAATTATCYATTGTTATCTTTTCAGAGAACATGCCAGCTTTAGTAGACATAGTGAAGGGAGCCATGAAAGAGTGGCAATCCAAAACATGTGTGACGTTTGTGGAGCGAGACAAGGAAGACGACTATGTACAAATCATCCGGGGTACACAGTAAGACGCTTTTCTCTACTTTATTCTGTTAAAGTATTTGTGGATCAGTTAAGAAGAATAATTGTACTTTCCTTGGTTTTGTCTTTTACAAAGACGTAAGCGAAAAGGGTGGGGCAGGGGAATGGCGTGTTGTAGTAACCTGGGTGCGAGTCACGTTACTCTGGAGCGCGGGATTCCTGAAGCAGCCATGTTGTTTTACGAGTGTTGAGTTGTTCAAGAATAAAGCACTARATTGTACCGTAGTCGAGTGCTACTTCATTATAGGTGTAGGGCTTCYTTTTATAGTTGTAGTCTAAAATCCAAGTCTTATATGAGATTAAGATTAAGAAAGAGGAAATTAAGAAAGCTATAGTGTCTAACAATTGTGTATAAAGGTTTTTTTAAATATGTTCTACTGTAGTATCGTTAGCGTCCCTCAACTGTCTTCCTGCTAACGGGAAGACAGACAGACAGACAGACACAAACAACGAAACACCGACACACACAGGCATACTTTGACAAAGTGGCAGAAAGAAACTTTTCAAAACTCGAGAGAAGTCATAAACTCATGAGGAACAATCCCCGACTGGGCATAAATAAGACCAAAAGATAAAACTGTTAGGCTCAGCATGAGCCGAACCTAATTGACATAATATTGTATACGTAATTATCTATACATTTTCACAGCTTTATTTATTCGTCTGATTCTACAGCTGTTATAGTACGGTGGGCCGATCCAAGGGGAAAAAGGTTCTGTCCGTGGGTCATGGATGCGAGTATCATAACGTGATGTTACACGAACTAGGTCACGT
The DNA here is from genome assembly GCF_009602425.1 of Actinia tenebrosa. The sequence continues at coordinate 148,987 of NW_022261393.1, forward strand.
GATAGGCTACTGGCACGAGCAGAGCAGGCCTGACAGAGATGATCATATCAGGATACTCTGGAAACACATCGCGCGTGGTAAGTAATACAAAACAAAACAAAAAATATTTAAAAATAAATAATCGAAAAAAATTAAACTTAAAATAAATTTTATAGATACATCGAAACAACCTTTGGGCTATGTGTGCAAAAAGGATGCGAGCGCAAACTAGCAAAGCGTTTAAAACATGCAAGTAACCTGCATTCGTTTTCCTCTATACTTCGTAGAGAATAAATCAGCAACAAAAAAGTCTTTCAAATCTAATGTTTACTCACGTTATAAAATAGATATCTCCCTCGTGACGTCCACGTTTATATTCAGAATAGATCGATTGTAGCTGGGCTGATCTGCAGAAAGAAATTTTGAATACCCGATTTCTAAGTGTCTATGGCATTTTAACAAGCGCGCGCAGTAAGGGAGAGAGGTATGGGGTCGAGAGTGCGGTGCAAGCGGCCATGTTGCTGTCAAAAAGCGGCGATCTCATCATTGCGCCATCGTGGAAACATGTTTTTACACATATGTGGTTTAAAATGTTTTGGGAGAATGTAAGATAACAAAGTGGTTAAAACCAAAAGAAAGTAAAGAAATATTTCGATGGAATGCGGCAGCGATGATGGCAGATGTGAATCACTTGAAAACAAGGAAGAGATCCTTCCCGAATTCGGTTGCGCGACCCACTAATAATGATTCTAAATCAATGTTACTTTTTACATCTTAACACGTCCAGCCGCCTCCTGGAACCATTATTTCTTTTTCACTCAAGAGAATTCAAGGAAGGTCTCATGATATGATTCGGGCCTAATTTAATGTTATGTGGATTTTTCATAGGATGGGAGAATTCCTTCTTCAAGCTGAACTGGAAAGCCGTAGATACGATGCAAATGCCCTATGACTATTCGAGCATCATGCACTATCCATTCAACGCCTTCTCTGAAAACTCACATAAAAGAACAATCGTGCCACTACGACCTGTAAAGGCGCAACCTTATAAACAACTCTCACAGCTGGACATCCACAAGACAAATATCCTTTATAGCTGCTCAAGTAAGTCTTGTATGATGTTGCTTTAAATAATTTGGACCCAAAAAAATTTARAATGCTCCGTTTAAGTTACCCCGTAAGAATTAGTGCCAGATCTAGAAATTCAGCAARGGGATCAAAGCGCATAGAGTGAACCCCGTAACTATCGCCTTGCGATAACCCAGATATTATGGACACCGCGCTATTGCGGACAGGAACAAAATCCCCGACCTAAAATACTGACAAAAAATGACCTTAACCGACCCTTCTCAAAATTATCTTGAATGGTACGCTAACATTGTATTACAAAAGAAATAGAACAAAGTTTCATCGAGAAAAGTGTAATTTCTTTTGTACTTTAATAATGTCGAAAAGGGTCCATTAATAGTCCCTGTCACAGCTCCTTGCGCCATCTTGAAAGGTAGCCGTGCCTTTGCATCGAAGCGAGACAAAAAAACTCTATATCACTGAAATGAATACTAAAAAATTTGCACTTAATCTCTAACAGATAGTCCCGTAGATAACGAAGTAGAGGTTGACCAACAGGAATCATCCGTCGCAGCTTTACGGAGAAAGAAAAGAGCAGTGGTTGCAGAAGATATTGATAGACCAACCACAACAACGATAAAATATAACCAAAGATCAGTGATTGCAGAAGATTTTGATAGAACAACAACGACAACAACAAACTCCAACCAAAGGTCGTGCACAAATAAAGTAGGAGACGAAGCCTGTAAATACTGGGCAGACAAAGGATTTTGTACCAAGAGGAAAGATTTCATGTTGATTGACTGTATGAAGAGCTGTAACGCTTGTTCTACAGGTAAGATATCTTTTTATGATTACTTGATCTCCCTTGATGTCATTTCCTGTCTCGCGCAGAGTACGTCCTTTCCTGTTACGTCCAGAATCATGTCCGCTGAAGACACGCCATAAAAACACCAATGTTGTTCCGAAAGCCCGCGATTCCTCGGCGCTGACCAAGAGAAACGCAGACTCTGGAGACGGGTTTTTTTTGTTTTTAAGAACTTCGCGCATGCGCACGCATTTTTACGCCGTGTTTTAACTGGATGATTTTGATAGCGTGTAGCTGAGTTGACTTTCAGAACAAACTTAAGGGCAACCAATCAGAATTGAGAATTCAATGATAGTGGAACGCAGGGTGGAATCCCATTTCACTTGATAAGAGAAATTCACATTGTATTCAGTCCCTGCTCGGAAAATGCTAACCCAAAACATTTGACCCATAATTCCTTTCGGAGGTGATTCTARTCAATGGTTTTCTCTCGTAGAGGAATTTTACCGTGGCACTCAAGTCCCTCGCGCCACTCTCATATCTCACGTCTCGCCTTTAATTCAACATGGTAAAAGAATCCTTACAGACGACGAGCGAAGGCAAAAGAGAAGAGAAGCCAAGAAGTTGGCCAAACGGCAATTAAAATTAATGCAGAAAGAAAGACAAGAAAAGTGCAAAGATAAATCAAGATCGTGTGGATACTGGGCAAAGAAGGGTTTCTGTCAAATGAGAGAAGATTTTATGAAAAAGTATTGTATAAAATCATGCAAGAAGTGTTACCCAGGTTAGTGTGAATAATAGACCTCATCCACTGTTTTCCCATTTCAGATAACGTGTCATTCCCTAGAGTATTATTTCTTYGTTTAACGGCTGCACATGAGAAGACACATGAATACGGATACAACTCAAACGAAGAATCCTATTCTCAAGAGAGTGGTCTGAAATGGACAAAATATTACTCCAAAGTGGATTTGGTCACTATTGATTTCTCTATTCATTTATCAATTAATTCAAAAAGATCTTAATAATCTTTACGAAGGGTTTTTCGCCATGCACCATGCAATTGCTACACATCATTATGTTCACATGTCATAAAATTGAATGCGCGTAATTACATTATTCAATAATAACTGAATTAAAATATACTTTATAATATAGATATCGATGAAATACCAGGTTTTCTCTAGTGTCGAAAACTTGATATCTTTCAACAGTGGAAGATA
>NW_022261393.1:173607-192953 GCF_009602425.1 Actinia tenebrosa
CATATGCCCGCAATGGACTAGTGGGTGGTGCCGTGCAGATGTTTAGGTACTATTGCGCAATTTCTGCATTTCTGACAAGGAAAATGAACTACCACCCCAGTAAATAATATAATATCAAAGGATGGCAAAAATATAAGAAAATTAATTGGTGATTCTGACTGAGAATTTTGGGATGTTAATTTTATCTTGTGTTGCGTCATGGCGCACAGATCAAATTCACAAGTAGTGTGACACGCATAACGCAAAACTGTTTATCTTATAGCCTAAAAAAGCCTAAGACCGAGAAGCACTGGAGCGAGATAGCCCGGCTCCAGAACACAGAACAAAACAAATAAACAGTTTTAACATTTAGAAATTACATTTGATGAATGCAATATTTTCAGTAAAAATCTCTAACGAGGTGCGCTCACTGGCACAAATTTGGTTCTTCCTAAGTAGTACTTCTCTCTACCCTAGCGAATAATCCAATCCCATTCATTTGGAAGCTCAATACTATGTACTTATTGACAAAGTGGAAGGGCCGTGCCTACTTATTTTGTATACTCCAAATGAAACAATTTCATATCAGCAAAAATAACAACAACAATATAGTAATAATATAATAAATAAATTGCCTCATTTTTGACCAATCACATTGCAGGATTCAGTAGGATATAAAAAATGGATATAATAATAATAACAATAATAATCATATTAGTAATAAAAATTATAATTATGATAATAATATTGACAATAATAATAATGATAATAATAATAATAATGACGAAGACGATGATGATGAAGATAATAAACGAACTTGTAGTGGTACAATCTAAAAGGAAAATTAGCGAAAATAATTTTTCTTGGGCCTACTGTGTTTATTCTAATTTACGTGCATTGATACATGCATATATTTTCAATAAATGATTGGAAACATTTGCCCCTCTGGCACTAAAATGGCTTCTCAAATCAACCATTGTGATTAGATGGAATGCGAATTTTTCGGTGCCTCGCCATTGGTTCGGATGAGAATGGCGGGAAACATAAGCCATTGGGACTCCATTGGCTTCCTAAACCAAGCAATCTAATTGGAGGGAATTCGAATTTTTCGGTGCCTCGCCATTGGTTCAGATGAAGATGGCGGGAAACATAAGCCATTGGGACTCCATTGACTTCCTAAAACCAATCAATCTAATTGGATGGAATGCGAATTTTTCGGTGCCTAGCCAAATGAAAATGGCGGCAAAGCAGTTTGATTGGACAGAACGCAAATATCGGTGCCTTGCCCGATTGGTTCAAGCTAGCGCCTCGTCTGAATCTCTAATTCGTCCGTCGTGGATTCCAAGCACTTGAAGACACACGATAGCGGCTGCTTGTTCCGCGTGCCTTTTACTTTTTTCCCTGGAAAGAAAGTTTGAAAACAACAAAGTGTAAGAAAACACTGATCATTAAACTATTATTAACATAATTATGAATACTCTTTTAATAGGTTCTTCTGGTTTGTTTTTTTGACGTTGTTATCGTTTTTATCTTGTAACACTGTGATAGACAGAGGATCTTAAATCATATCGCATGAGATAATAAACAAACAAACAAATGAATGAATGAAAAGATGGATTGAAGGTTGGATAGTTTGAACACTGTGATAGACAGAGGATCTTAAATCATATCGCATGAGATAATAAACAAACAAACAAATGAATGAATGAAAAGATGGATTGACGGTTGGACAGTTTGATGGATGGTTGGTTGGATCGATGGATGAGTGGGAAGAATGAATGAATAAATGGACAGATAAATGGTTGAGAGATGGGATTGATAGATGGATGAGTAAATAATCAAATAAAAGTTCAATATTTACCATTCACTAGTGGAATATTTTTGGTTATCCACAGTTACTGTACTTCTAAAAGTCTTGGTTTCTTCATCAATAACCTTGTATATGTACACAAAAATAACAATTTAGAAAAACAAAGAAGAAAAAACAGACCTTTTTGATAACTTTGCATTCAGTCTTTTCCTCTTTCTAATATTGCAATTAACACACTTTTACAGGAGGCATTTCTTCACGTCCATAGTCCACGTCCATAAGTTCCCAAAATCAAAACTTTCCACCAAATCGGTCCCCAATCAAAGTAAAGTCCCTTATTTACCGTATTATATACCGGAGGCTCGAGTTTCCTCTGTCTGAAAATCAAATCGAAGTGAATTTAAGATTAAAACAATCAGGGCTCCAATCCACAGCCAAACCAAATCTACTTTTAATAGTAAATCTTTTCATAAGAGCGAGGATTCAAAAGACCTACCTCGTGACATGGGTTAATATAGCCTTGGGCGACGAGGAGTCTGAATAGTTGCGTCTAAAATGATATACACCAATRAACTAAATCATTCCTTCTGGCTATCTGGGGCTCAATGAAGAATATCAAAAAAAAGATTGTTGTCTATTGAGCTGAAAACCTGGAAAAGGAAATATTGAGCTACCAACAAATGCTCGCTGATTGGCTTATTCGAGCCAAGAGAAGAGAAAGCACATGACAATATTGACATCTAAAAAATATTTCCTTGTTTTGACCCCCAGATTTGGAATTTCTCTGTGAAAGTTCTAGAATTATCCTTTATCTATGGCATCATATGCCATACCTCATACATGTACTTTACCTTAAAAATTTCACCTTCATTTCTAATACTTCGCACTCTGTATCACTGAGTTTTCGTTTAACAACGGTTGGTTCTGAATCCTGTAGATTGATACAAAATGAAGAATACTAGTTAAACAAAATAATGCATATTAAAAATCTTACAGCAGGATTTTTTTCTATGTTGCCTTGTTTCAAAAAGTGACGGACCACGACGTCGGGGAAAAGTAGAAATAAAAGACATTGCTTAGCAAAATGTATTTTAAGATAAATGTATAAAAAGTAATTCATTTACTTACAGTGTGCAGCTCTAAGAACAGCGGGGATTGTGGGGTTGTGACTGCCTTTATATTAGTATTGGCAGTAAAATAGTTAATTGTATTGTGGGGGGGGGGGGGGGGGGGGGGGGTGCAGGGGGTAGAAAATGGATAATTTGCTGAGTTAATATTACAGCGGGCAGTGGCTGCTGATATCATTCATTATTACTATTTTATATTTCATTTTATTTGTTATAAACTACAATGTATATTTATTTATAAGGAGCCAATATAATACATTGTTGTTAATTGAAAATTGACCACATGAGAAATCTTAAACATTTCCCTGTAAAATGGTTCACCAGTGTATGTTATTTTAGTCGTACCTTTTTATTCATGGCTATCTTGTATTCCAATCTTTTTTTCTGGCTTTCCTTGTAGTAGGGCAGAAGATCAGCGATGGAACTAAACACAAAAATAATACTTTGTTTTTAATTTTTAGAGTGCTTTATATGCTGCGACCCAAACAACAAGCCATTTGCATCAAACAGTTACGTGCTGATAAGTGACATCATCTAAGTGTGCTGATATATATAATATCAATAATGTATCATTTCAGCCAAAGATCCCTTGGGGAGCATTTGCTTGTTGGCAAAATGTGGCTCACATCTTATTATTGAAAGCATGTTAAGGAAAATATAGCATTTTGAAAAAGGATTTGGATTAGAAATCCAGTAAAAGTTCTTTTACTGTAAATGAGGGTAGTCCGAATCCCCCCCCAGTCATGTGATTATTTCATGCAAGGGGACTAACCAAAACTAGTTACCAACAAGAATGTTACAGTGTGGACACAACATTTGCGCAATAACATCTACATTTTTTTATCAGAAATATAATTAGCCTGTGTACAGCTGCTTCCCAACCCCACCCCCTAATGGAAAAATGGGGAGGGAGCTCCTGCTTGATCCTGATTGGCTGAAGTTGGGTTGATTTGTTTTTAATCTGCATTATGATTGGTTTACTGATCCCAGTATGAGTAGCATCCTACATACCAAAGTTCTTCTATATTCTTTGCTGCAGTGACTCTTCTTACAAGGTCAGCTGTGCGTTCCTCATGAAGCAGAGTGATGACACAGTATTTGGTATTACTGAATAAATTATCACAATCTACTGCCTGTAGAACAATGATATGGTATGGCAAATTCAACCATGCGATAAACTTTGTTCTTTAAAATGAGCTGTTCCAGTATTATAAAAGGCACTTGAAGTGAGTCTAAATACTAGGGAATGGTTATTATTTATTGCCTGGGGTTCGGCGAGGGTGGGTGGAGGGGCTTGGTGAGGGGGTCAGTTTTCAATGCAATGGAGTAGGAGATCAGRAAATGGACAGGAATCAAAGGAGGATAACTAATTCGGGGGATCATGACAAAATATAGTACAATGGGTTAGTTAATCTTAACTGATACAACAAAAATAATAAAAATCCTCCAACTTTGTGTTGAATAATTACTGGTCCCCTAATTTAATAATTTTAGCTTGGGCATAATATTTTCCCATTTCAGACCATTCTCATGTCGTTCTCTTGAGAAAAAGATTTGTTGTTTGAGTTGTATCGATATTCATGTGCCTTATCGTGTACAACAGTTAAACCAGCTCATATTAGCTTTAGGTATTTGGTGGTTTAGGAACCATTTTGGCACAAACATATTGTGTAGAATAATTTGTCACTAGCTGAAAGGGAAACTGAAAAAAATCAGAGTCCCTGATAGGAATTGAACCCATGACCTTCTGGATTCCTGTCAGATGCTCTACCACTGAGCTACAGGAAAGACTCATGATAAGTAATTATTTACAAAAAAAAATATTGTAATCATAACACTTACAGTTTTGATATATTCTTTCATCATTTCTATCTTGGAAACTGGACCATTCTTCCTATAATTTTAAAACACATTTGTTAAGTTTTCAGGGTTCACACAAGATTCCAGGAGTTTCCAAGGATTAAGCTATTTCACTGCAACTTCATCATACTACATGTAGTAGATTATCTTAAAAATCCCCCCCCCCAAAAAAAATCCCTAAATTACAACTCCACTTTTCAAGAAGTAATCAATGACTTTTCTGTCACTAATATTTTTTCAAGGGTTTTTCAGTATTCCCTTTGAAAATAGGTTTTATGAGTTTTCTAAGAATTGAGCACGAATAGTCCCCTTCGCAGTTAACCATACAGTACCTTTGCATCAAAATGAAACAGCAGTAACCTTACAATGATAGAGACCTATTTTAACCACTCTGACAATAATTACAGTATTCAAATGTCGTCATCATTGCAAAGTCACCACCTTTCTTGGTTCGATGCACAGGCATAGCCACCTTTCAAGAAGGTGCTGGGAACTGTGAAATGAGCTATAGAGGCTTTGCACCATTACGTACAGGAGGCACAACAATAGAGTCATTCTCCTAAGGGAAAATGAATTTTTTCTTATGTAAATCAGATTAGACTAGATTCAATTGTTCCTGATTCCATGTCATGGCTGCCATCACGTGATGGTGCAAATGCTCTATTCTGGGTATTCAATAATGGAAAAAGAAGAGAACACATAACATGATAAGTCACACATACCTAAATATTGACACATTCCACTGTGCTGCCCTAGCAACCATAACTGATGTACAGTTAGTTTGGTATTTGTACTTTTGCATGTCTTCAAATGTCTTGATATCTAATGAGCCTCCATTAGCAATGACAGGTATTGATAGAGTTTCAGTGATTGCACGCTGTACATCACTATGGACAGGCTCACTTGATCGCWCATGCTTTTGTCTGAAATGCATAAAAAATGTGTCAGGGACATAGGAGCATCATTTTTATTGGGGGGGGNTGGGGGGGGGGGGGGGGGGGCTAAAATAAAAATTATGTTGTCTTTAAAAAATAGAAAGGGCGCGTCTGCTGATGCCTCATGCTTCTTGACACCTAGCAAATGCTGTACCTGGCAAATGTTAGGGGGGATGCTAAAGGGGTCCAGTTGAAAATGGAGCAATCTGATTGGTTAATAATAATAAAAATAAATTACATTTATAAAGCGCAGATTAGCACAAGATGTTCATCTGCGCTGAATACAGAAACAATACACAACTAGAAACATAAAAGCTAAGTTAATCAATGGGAATAGCAAAAACAACTAAATAAAGGTTCCCTGAGTTTACCGCATACCCACTACTGTTGATGATGAAATTCAAGGTTTTTACCTTCCATGTACTGCCAAAGCAGCCACACCAGTGCTCTCTATTAGTCTTGCTAGTTTTAAGGTTTCTTCCAACTGAAATGAAAAAAGAACATGATGAATTAGAAACAAGTTAAAGGTAGGAAAGGTGGATGAATGGGAAAGGGTAGCACAAATAAATAGATGATGGAATGAATGAATGAACAAATGAATCAACGAAGCATGGGAAAAGCTAATAAATAAATAAATAAATAATCAAAAGAATCAATGAATAAACRAACGAATTAATGAATAAAGGAAAGATAGATGGATGGGTGGAHGGACAGACRGACGGACGGATAGATGGATGAAATAATTACATTRTAAGTACTAGAAGAATGGATGAATGGATTGATGTACCAATGAATGGATCATCATTATCCTTTATGCCTGAATGGTATAATGGTATACACCTAATTCAAAAACGTTGGCATCATCAAAGGCGATAGGCGATAGGTCATTCCGACATGGAAATGGTTTCGTTGAATACAAAGAACATCGAACCACTCTCAGCACCGTTTTTTGAATTAGGTATGTGCATGATGAATGGATCATCATTATCCTTCATGCCTGAATGGTATAATTCTATGCAATATAATCAAATACAAGACAACTAGGTATTCTTCATTGGGGAAATGAAGTTTATTAGACCAGTGCAGGCGACAAACCTAGGAACGGGACAGAGGAACCTGATCAGGCTGACCTAACTAAACTTCAGCCCACCAACGAGCAACCCCAATGAAGAAAGCAAAGTTGTCAAGTGTAAGTACTAAATCTATTTACAATACTGAGAGAATGCGTGAACACATAGTATCTGCTACTCTGATCTTGGAAGTTAATGGGAACACTATGAACACTATATAAAATCCACTGAGAAGGCGAGATGACTAAATGACTGAACGCACATGGATCGTAATCTGAGTATGGGTAATATGACACTACACCTCTGTGTAGACACTAAGTAGAACAATAACAGGATAGCTCTGAATTAAATATTTTAAGTAACTTAAAATAAACCAATGGTATATATACAGGATGTATGGATCATCATCATCCTTCATGCCTGAATGGTATAATGGCATATACATGATGAATGGATGAGTATGCATAATTGAAAAGAGAATTGGACTACAAAAGAAATCACTTACTGTTGGTAGAATCCTTATCTTGCATGTAACAGGTTTATAAACCCCCTTCACAAGTGTTGTAAGAATCTAAAACAAAAATGATGAAAACATTCTTTTAGAGGAATTGTATATAATAAATTATAGCTTCCTTGGAAGGGGCACYGGCACTATTTGCAAAAGATTTTATGATTGGTTTAAAAAACAATAGATTGGCCTTCCAAACAAGCCAACTAAACCAAATTTATAATTCTGTCTGATGTTTACAAGATATATAATAATCTCTTACTTGATATATTTTGTCTGGGTTGGTTAGCAATGCTGCTCCCATACCACCCTGCAAGACGAGTAGCAAGTAAACATGTTACAAACCAACAGAAAACAACAACATTTGGTGTTAACTAATATATATATATATATATATATTAGACTAATAACTGCATTATGTAATATATGAGAATATGTGGACCGTGTAGTGCTCATGAAATACAAGATACCGAAATATAGATAAGTTATAGTGCTAGGGAATGAGGTTATTCCATCGAAAGAACCATGGAAATAAATTCGGAAAAATTAATTTCCGACCTTGCTGGGAATCGAACCCAGTACAGTAGTACAATTCCGAAGGTCGTGGGTTCCATTCCCAGCGAGGTCAGAAGTTAATTTTTCCGAATTTATTTCCAAGGGTCTTTCACCCGGAATAACCTCGTTCCCAAGCTTTATAACTTATCTATATTTCTATATATGTAATATATGTTTGAATATCTCTGTCCTGTGAAATAAACAAAAAAATATGGGAGCAAAAATTTTTTCCAAGAAAAATTATTAGGAACTGGGGCATAGCRAGGTCTTGGTCATGGTCACAGAATGTTTATATCACAGGACAGAGACACAAGCATTCATTTCATTAAAATAYTATTTTTGACAATTTCTTGTTACAATGTCTCAGACCTCAGATATAAACACAGCAGTCCACCAATTTGCTTACAAATGCATTTTCACATATTTTATACCAAATGAAATATAAAGATCTGGATTTGTTACTGTATCTCGTACCTTGACAGAATAATCTTTTGGACAGCCCATATTAACATCAACTGCTGCTACATCTTGCTCTCTAAAAAAATATTGTTTATAGAATGATATTTTTATTAGCAATGTTTCAGCGACTGACCAGAAAACAAGTGTGGAACTATATATTTGATCATAATATTTTATGAAATGTTTAGTGATTCTGGTTACAGATTCTGGCTTCAGAACCATGATTATTCAATGAAATAATGAGAGAATAACAAATCCAGTACTCACACATGCTTGGCTGTTTTAAGAGCTCTTTCTGGGTCTGCTGTACCCTTGAAATATATAGAAAAATAATAGTATTACTTCTTTGATGAGTAGTACCAAAAATGTCTACAGTATACCTCTTTTATTGAAGGAACAGAAGTCATGCGTGTATACATGGAAAGTACACATGGCATATCAGCAAGTTCCCTCATCTCTCACAAATGTGGCCCTGGTTCAGGGGCCCTGCTGGCCTAAGTGTTGTATGTGAGTAGAGTTGTTTATTGGTTCTGTCCTGTGCTTTGAAGGTTTTTCGCCGGGTTCTCTGGTTTTCCTCCCTTCACTAAAATCTAATTCTATCTATCGGTTGCCTTATAATATTGGGTAATACATGTAGACCTGTAAAGCTTTCCGTCCACCTCAGAGTAGTAAAGTTGAATAAATAAAGAAATAAATATGTGCATGGAGGGATAGGCAGAACAGGAGAGAAGGGTTAGGAGAGGGATGAATGATGTACATACCATTTGAAAGACAACATTACTGTGCTCTTCTTCACAAGTTCTGAACACAACAGTTCCATCTGCCATTACAAAGTCAACTGTCTTTAATAGCTCTGTTAAGACAAAAAGGTACATTCATTAATTGATTTATACATGGACCATCATTCTTTTACTTATTTATTTGCTCATTTATTGGTTAATTCAATCATTCATTTATACATCCATCCATCCATACACATCCATCTATCCCTCCCTCTCTACCTTCCGTTCATTTTATTATCTATTATAGACTGCCACATAGTACACACAATAGACATGTAACATATATTCTTATCTACATTTTTTATTTACCGTTTTCAACACGGTTTGTTCTGAGCATCTTGAAATCAATTATTTCCTAAAATAAACCAAAAAATGATTCTTCATTAACTTATCCAATAAACACTTATCTTACTTTATCTAAAATGTTATCCAAATTTCAAATAATGCAAGACAAGTATATATAAGGATGTTTCTTACAACACATTTACATTCACATTCTACTAAAATAGTAACTTATAACTCGGGGGGGGGGGGGGGGGGTGGTGTACTCCCCTACATTCACTATACGGGTACGTGCTGCCAAACAGGGCATGGTTTTCATCGTTTCTACTCTGGAACAGTGTATATAAAATCGCGCTTGCTCTGGGACAGGGTATATGAAATCACGCTCTCTCCTCTCTGGAACTATGAATTTCAGCGATTTTACTCTGGAACAGGGTCAGGGTTCAGTGGCCTCAAYGACACATCCCTACCTTAAACGGGCAAGAGTACCCCCCCCCCCCCAGGCTTATAACAGTGGTCTAACCATTCTACATTGTAGTTATACAATTATTTTGAGTGGGATACTATGGAATATTCCATGAGGCACAATTTGTAATATTGTAATAGACCATTTTCTCAAGGTTGCATGCACATCCATCCAAATTTAAAACACGTGATGGGCCACRATACCAGAACTGGAGCTTTATGATGAGTATTATTCTACATTGCTATGAAATTTTTTTGGAATTTGTAAAATTRATTATTCTCCTCTTTAAATATAAAACTGGTTTCTCAATTTTGCTGAATTTACGTTTTTCAGTTTTGTGGCCCGTTGGATGTGCACGCAACCTTGAAAAACGGTCACTATGCATGCAATTGTTGGAGGTGAGCACGGGTGGCAAGGATGGTGTAAGCTGCTAATACATTGTCTTTCACTGCTGTAAGTCCAATGGGTTGGGCCCCATTGGTTCAAGTTTGGTTGATGAGTTGTTCTCTTATTTGCCATGAGGGTTTTCTTCCAGGTTTCCTCCCTCTGTAAAGTATTGTGTATTGGCAAGTATTGTGTGCATAAATTAGTAAATGTAGAGGTAGTGAGTGTAAGTGAAGGCAGGCCCTCATCAGCGATTGCTGCCAAAATAATCAGTCTGCTCTAAGATTGTTATTAATATTAGTATACAAGAAAATGACAAGTGGGATATTCCATGGCGTGTCATGAGAAAGCATTGTATAACTATTTTATCCCACACCATAGAAAACACGCCTAAGATGTAGGCTGCAATGATTGATGGGAATGAACAGTGGAATACCACAGGATATACAATAGCTTTATTGYATGCATTCTGATTGGCTATATTTTTATTAGTCTGCAGAAAATCAAGGTATACAAGCCACTCACTTTGAGAACAAGGGTGTGTTTCTCAACTATATGTCAAAATATACTGTACAAACCTCTGAATACACAAGGTCTGCTCCATAGCGAAGGGCTAAGAGTCGTGTAGGCAGTGTTCCAATGCGTACCATAGGAGCTAGAATGTATTTATTGGTATACATGTCTCTGAAGGATTTCTCATCACCTTCCATTCCCATATTTATCAGCAATTTTGCTTGCTATGCAATAAGCTTATGTTTCTGGGGGGGAAACGTGGAATGAAACGAGTTAAGCTTACAAAGTTCTGATTTTTTGCTTTGATTAAAATTATGTTAAAGAGTTATACAAAGATAGAAAACAAACTTGAAAATTTGAAACTAAGGAGCTAGGATTACCTTCTATAAGGTCGTAAACTTGTCTAAAATTCGGCTCAGTAAAATAAGAAAAGCTACCTTAAAACGTGGTGAATCTCTACATTGCATAATCCAATGTTAGATCTTTGTCCTTCTCTCTTGTGTTCTCTCGTGATTATTTTGGTGATATATATATATATAATATAAAAGCTATATAAGTGAAGGCTATGGAGACGTGTAGTTAAAAAAATACTTATTGTTACTCTAGGAATTATAAGATTTTTTGGCTTTTCAGTGTCTTCTGTAGTCAAAGTGATCCGCCATATTGGATGCAGAGAAGGCACTGGGAACGAGTCGAAACTTAAAGCCCCCCACAGGCAGCCCAAGCAACGTATTTACATTTACATTTACCAGTTAGGTCATTCGCTCAATACTGAGCATTTTAGACCACGCTAAATAATTATTAAAATGATTAAATAATTAACATATTAATAAATAGAATAAATAATAATAAATAGTAATTGTCCAACAAGTTAATAAATATCTGTAACTGCATTCTTAAATGCTGCAAGTGAGGTTGCTAGTGTTGCTTTCTTTGGGAGTTGGTTCCATTCTGAAAGTGTTCTTGGGTAGAATGAGTACTTGTAATAATCCTTTGTGGCCATAGGCTGAGTATACACGTACTCCTTGTTCAAACGGGTAGAATAGGAATGACCAAGTGGCTTAATTCTAACACYATCTTGACAAACCAGCTTATTTCGTATCTTGTAAATCATAGATTGTCGTGCTATCCTTCGTCTGCTTTCTAGCGTCTTCCACTTCAGTACTGAAAGCATTTCAGTTACACTGTCCTTACGATCAAAGCGTTTCAGGACCCAGCGTGCAGCTCTCCTCTGAACCATTTCAACCATGCGAATATTTTTTACTGTATACGGGTCCCAGACAGATGAGCAATATTCCAAAATAGGASGTACTAAAGCCTTGTGTGCTGTTTCCTTGGTACTGGATGGACAATGTCTTAAGTTACGCTCAAGAAAGCCAAGTGTTTTATTGGCTTTTTTTGAGATATTTCTGGTGTGTTCGTTCCAACGAAGATCCTCAGCCAGATGAACACCAAGATACTTAGCAGAACTTACAGAATCCAAGGCTTTCCCTCTAAGTTCATAATCAAATACGTCTGGATTCAGCCTTCTCGTAACTCTTAACGTTACACTTTGAGGTATTAAACTCCATTTCCAATCTGATTCCCATCTTTCCAAGTTTAGAAGATCTCGTTGTAACTGAATACAATCATCCTTGGACTTGATAACTAAATAAATCACGGTGTCGTCTGCAAAGAGGCGCACTTTAGACTTCACATACAGAGGAAGGTCATTAATAAAGGCCAAAAATAAGGTAGGACCGAGTACAGAGCCTGAGGGACTCCCGTTACCACTGGAACTTGAGTTGACATCGTGCCTTCAAGGACCACACTTTGCTTTCTGTCTAACAAAAAGCTTTTTATCCACGTTAGAGTAACAGTGTCGACTCCATAATTTAAAAGTTTATAGAGCAGTTCCTGATGTGGCACTTTATCGAATGCCTTTGAGAAATCCATTACTATTACATCAGTTTGTCCATGTCACTTATCTGTGTTGTGTAAAACCAGGGCCTGATGAAAAACTATGTAATTCTGAGTGGTTTTTAGCTGTTTTAGAGCAGTTTTTCGAAAAATATGCCCACCAGTAAATAGAAATAGAAAGGCTGGTGACTCCAGCTCGACACAACTCGTGTTTTTATTACAAACTAGGGTTAAATGTTTCTGTATATATATTTCAACTCATAGCTGAAACGTCGTTACTATACTTGTTTTACTCTCTCCTTACCCTTTCATTAGATTTTGATATAAATGTCTCCTGTCAAGGTGTCTTAAGGAAAAAAAAATCGAATTAAGGTCTAGTATCTCAACAATCTCAACTTTCATATTTTACTGCACTGWGTTTGCGCGTGAATTACTTTGCGGCTAGTTTCTCAGCAAAACGCGTCCCACATGGAACGCGTAAATTACTTCACTCTCGGTTCTGTTCATTGATGATTTCATTCAAAACACTGTCAGTAAACTCAGGCCCCGTCCACACGTATCCGGAAATTTTCGTTTCCGCAAATTTTTTTTTGCGGATACGGTTTGCGTCCACATACAGCGTATTCAAATCGTTTTCACCGTCCACACGTGTACGTTTTCGCGGTAGAATTTGCAGATACGGTAACACAAATTTCGGACTCGTGTGGACGTAACCCCTATCCGAAAAAAAAAACAAAAAACAACAAAACAAATTGCGGATACAAAAATTTCCGGATACGTGTGGACGGGGCCTCATCCACAGGGAAGACAGACTTTAAAGGTGCGAAACTCCACAGTTGATTCATGGACCCGCTAAATAGTTATGCCCAAATCTCGTAATATCATACAGTCATCAACATATTTAGTATCAAGTAATATAATTCCAACTATAATTTTATAATCACTTCAGCATCATCAACTTTTACCCGCCCCTTACAGCTTTTTTTAAAATACCTTTTTACAGTAGTTTTACAACAAAATTTGTCTGATGCAAAGGAAAATCTGGAACGGTGTTGGATTCTGGATTCTACTTCTTGGTAAGTTTGGAATTGTAAGTTTTTATAGAAATATACATGGATAGTTGAGAATTCAAGTTCCAGAACCCCTTACATCAGACTACAAAGAATATATGTCTACGGCCGTACTATGTTCAGCATGCAATAATAGTCTACAAACATAAAATGGACTTCAATTTGAAAGCTATTTTGTTTTTTTCAGTTTGATAATCATTTTAACTAACACTGAACTAATCTGCGTAGTCAAGATCATTAGGGACGGCGGTTGGGGAAGGAAATATGAGGGATGGGGCGAGGATGGACCTCCTTTCTTTCCCCTACTCCTCCCCTTGACCCAATAACGCAGGTTAATTCATATCTACTAATACCCCGTTCACACCACGCCTTGAAAAATGTTTAAAAGTTGTTTAATCAAACTAGTGATCGTTCACACTGCACTGTGCACACTGCTAACTAAACAAGTTTCAAACCTTGTTCAACTAATCTTCGTCGGGAAGGTAGTATTGATCCTGTTTAAAGATGGCGGCCAAACGACGAAGGACGTAGTTGGTGTGAACCGGGGTAGTATTGYATGCATGCATTAATTTTGTAAAATTAAGCAGGGCACTGCATCCAAAATCACTTGAAGATGGTGTGAGTGTGAGCCAAAACATCTGCTTATACTGTATATATTAATTGCAGACTTGATTAAAAATTGAAATGGTCCTAAAGTTAAATAAATAGAAAATAATAATAAAGAATGGTAAAACAACCAATGAATCTTCTCAGGATTGCGTCGAACTTAACCCAAATGCAAAAATCTTTTAGAAAATTCTTAAAAGACATTTAAAGTATTGGTTTTTTTTYCATGACACTTGAGACAAAATAGTCCACTACCGAGATATGCTTCGCTTGTCACACACGTACGAATTAAATGGATTCTTATCTCCTTTCACAAACACGAATTACTGTTCATTATGCACGAAGCCTCTCATTGAAACCTTTGTGCATGACAAGCGAAGCACCATTTCGGAAATAGTCTATTGTTTTGAACTTTTCTTTTCGTTTTTGCATCTAGTTTTGCCGTTCGTTTTGCCGGTACCATGCCGCAAGCAATCCAGAGAAAATCCCTCAAAATTTGTAACAAAATAATGTAGATATAAAAACATCTAAAAATTTGATTCTTAAACATGAGTTCGTCAACAGAAATTACAATTATTCTAAATGATTAATGGATTTATAGCCTATAATGAATTGATTTCGAAATTGATATATTACATATAAATCATTCAATTAATTAATGTCGTTAATTCGATTTTGCCAACCCCCCAGAATTTCAATACTTGTCAAAAATCCAAGTGTCAAATAAGTTCGCGATAATGCATTTATATATGCGATTAAGTATCAAAGGCTATGCAGTTTTTATAACTGCTGGGCTTATGCAGTTCAACAACGCAGTTTCTTGCTACCTGTCACGCTGTTTTGTTACGTTACAAAGTGCAACAAGATTGCGAGACAAGACTTTGGTATGTTGCCAGAAGATAGTCCTGTTTACGTTGGGCTTATGTTTTACCATTTCAGACCACGTGTCATTACCTATAGTATCATTACTTTGTTTATCGGTAACGCATCAGAAGACGCACGAGTAAAAAAGAATAATTTTCTCTAGGAAATGACACGTTGTCTGAAATGGGAAAACATAACACCCAAGGTAAACAGGTCTTTCACTCTTAGGCATCCCACATGGAGCCCAATCTGTCCTCAACACGAAGTACTCTTTTTAGAAATTAAAAGCAAACTGATGATAAGTCTTTCCGCATGGGATTATCGGGATCGGCAAAAATAATAAGCTTTGCGCATGCGTTGCCAATTTCAGTCCCACAATTCCACGAGAAAAGAGTTAGTCGCCAGTCTTAATTTGAACTTTCAAGGCAATTACACACGGCGATCTCTCGTCCATCTTGTCTCGCAAAAAAGACGTCGCAGGTTTCAAGAAAAAGACCATATTACGCCGGGAAAATTTTCTGCAACAAAAATTGGAAGTCAAAAATACAAATTGCGCGTGCTTATGGACACGTTAAAAAGCTCTTGTACGACAATCTGCAATGTCTTATGCGTAACAACTCGCAGGAGAAATCGTTGTGCGTGACACTTTAAACTAATGGGCTTCATTCTAGCATAGCTCCTTTAGGGTAACATAAACTAGCATGAAAAAACCCTTCAGTACACCGTTTTCTAAAAG
Source organism: Actinia tenebrosa (assembly GCF_009602425.1). Next base: position 189,513 of record NW_022261393.1, read on the forward strand.
GTGCGYGCGCATTCAACTTGACGGGCCACAAAACTGAAAAACACTAATTAAGTAAAATTGAGAAGCCAGTTTTATATTTAAAGAGGAGAATAATCGATTTTATGAATTCTTATCGGAAAAAAATCATAATCCAGGATAATACTCATCATAAAATTCCTGTTCTGGTATCGTGGCCGTCAATTTTTTAATTTGGATGCGCACGCAACCATGAGAAATCGGTCTATATTTAATACGCAACATACCTTATCTTATTATCACTTTTCCCAAACTATCCCAATTTAAAATTTATATTTGTTATACTGTCTAACTAATGAAATGTTCGCTTATGATATCGATCTTGGTTCGATTCCTGGAAACAACCTGAATTATAATAATTGATTTTTGCACGAAAAAGGACGAGCATTCGTTGTGAGCATGCGCAAATACATGGTCAATGGAAATTGAGTCGATCCCACATTTCTTGGACCAGCTTTCTACATACAAAGTCATCATAAAACCTACTCCTAGATTTTTCAAGATACAATATACATTGAAAAAACTTGCAAAGAAATAGTTCCAATGAAGCTAACTGATCAGCCCTAAGGGGTATTCACCGATGGTGCTGACATGCGCAGCGCCATAATGAACCTTGAAATTCCCTAAAGATAGACCATCATGCATTTCGTTAACATGCAAGAGGCTGGCCCTTTTTTTTTTKAATTTTTGAGGATCATGTGATGTCATAACCGCCATTTTGGATTAATGGTGCTGTAACCTCGCTATTTTTTAGCGCTAAAGCTGTAATTTATTTCAATCAAAATCCATATGTATTTATAACCACCACCACTCCCCATGCGGGGCTCTTCCCTGAGGTTCCCTCCACACGCACTACCACTACATTCTATGATATTGTACAGCCAGCTGTTTCAAAGAGCGAAAAACAAATTATAAGAGGTTACAGCAGTTGACTCCCATCCCTCCCCCGTCGTAAAACAAGGGCTAAGCCCGTGAAGGACTAGGCAAGAGTAATATTGCACACTGAGGTTGACTGGGTATAAGGAACAGAAGTTAGACATTGCAGAACTGGTTTAGAGGTTTTCACCAACCAATTGGGGGCTTCCACTTAAGATCACATGACCCTGAGAAAAGGAGCTAAACCGTGGAGGACTGGTCAAGAGACGTTCGTCACACAATTTATTTCAGTTTACATGGCCTATGATAGTCGAACTTTAAGGAAAGAAAAAAAGAATGCAATCATTCTAGATGGTTTGATTCTCCAGGATATTTATGATCTGACTTTGCCTTTGTGGYGAATCAGGTTTTGATCAGTCTTTAAGAGCGTCTGAGATTAAAAACCTACTATTTCTACGAATTATGATATTTTGCTTCGTACGAATGGGAAATCAAAATTCTATCGAATATTCCATTATATTATGTTTGTAGTCTTGTTATTATAGTTAAATAGTATAAAACCCAAAATGCACAAAGCACTAAACAGGTCACATGCTCTACCTCCGCCATATTGGATACCAAAAATGGACAAAGGAATGTTTCTTGTCAGGTGTGCATGGTTCACGTGATTTGTCAGTGTCTGTCTTTCAACAAAAACAAAAAATAAAACAAAACACACACAAAAACAAAAATGACCCCAAATAAGTCTTGCTTAGATATTTACGACTTCATGCCTCTTTGGTAAACCTTCTCTTAGCTCTATCTTCTCCATGCGATCACTGTCGGCTCGCGATAGGCTGCGTATTCTGTCGGAGAAGGAACCCTCTGCACGGCAGATCTTGTAGATAGCTACTCCTGGAATCCACAACATTGAAGCTAAAGCCATGACCCAGCCGACAAACTCTGCCCAAGGGGGGTACTGATAGGTACCGTACGAGACTCCTTTCCACTGTGCTATGCTCGCGAAAAATAGCACTGCAAAGAAAGGAGAATAAGAAAATGGTTTATTAATGGGTGAAAGAAATATAATACTGAGCGTCTATCATATTATCTGGACGGATTGATTTTGATTGGTAGTACAAGAATCCAGCTAGAGTCTTCATTACTACCCACCACACCAATACCACCGGCACACCAATACCACCACCAGCACACCAATACCACCACCAGCACACCAATACCACCACCAGCACACCAATACCACCACCAGCACACCAATACCAACACCACACCAATACCACCACCATCATCCCAATTCCCATTACCACAATCATCACCAGCACCACACCAGTACCACCACCACACCAATACCACCACCACACCAATAAAACTACCACACCAATACCAACCACCACATCAATACCACCATCATCACCCCAATTCCCATTACCACAATCATCACCAGCACCAGCACCACACCAGTACCACTCTCACCAACATCAACATCAACACCACACCACCACCACCATTACCACAATCATCACCACTACCACCACCACCACTACCAACACCACCACCACTACCACCTTTAGTATTGTTGTTGTCAGTAATTATTACAAGCACTTACTAAGAATAACAGTAGGTGTGAAGTATTTCCATGCTAGCGGCCACCAGGCCCAGATCTTATATCCAATCATCAGCTCAATATCCTTCGCAAATCGGTCTGCGCCGTAGAACCAAGCGACCACCACCACTTCAAAGAAAGCCAAAAATACCAACGAGATGCCTCCGGACTGCCAGACGTAAAGATTCAGTATGAAGCCTCCACTCTGACAACAAAACAGAATATTACATTTTTACTGACTCAAAGTCGAGTCGGGAACCAAGGATAGCGTGGCGGTAGCACACTTGCCTCTCTGCTTTGGGGTCTCGAGTTCGATAGACGCTGACTAGCACCAACAGGTTGAACGTGACCCTACCTCCCCTAAAACGAGCAGCTATGTCAAAACGAAGGACAGAAGTTAAATGAGCGCCTCAACAGTTTTAACTCATAACAAAAACAGGAGAATTGGCATTAAATATAAAATCGAATGTTTTGCAAGGATTTTTATGTGAAAAACCGTCTAGAACTTACCAGCTTACCAACACTTTTCTCTTGCAAATCCTTATACAAATATTCCATTTTATATTTAAAGCCATTTGTCCTATAAGTCAACATTACGAGCTGAAACTTCGCTCTTTTACTAATATCCAGGCTCTCTTTGTGAGTTCGTTTTATTACTGATACTCGTTTTAAGGGGGTAGGGTCACGTGACGTGTCAGTGCAAAATATCTTTTCCTGGACTCTGTATCTCGTGTGAGTAGAGCTTATTATGTTTTTCATTTGATTCGAGTGTTTTTCTCCGTGTTCTCCGGTTTTCTCCGCAAAATGATACAAGCTAATTTCCAATTCAATCTGTGAATTCCCTGTGCCCTGACTTTGATCAGCCAAGAGGTTGTTTCAGGGTTTGATCTTCAAGTTAACCGTGCCCTGACTTTGATCAGCCAAGAGGTTGTTTCAGGGTTTGATCT
>NW_022261393.1:247088-260227 GCF_009602425.1 Actinia tenebrosa
CAAATAAACTAGTCACACTCTGTCTGTCAAATAAACTAGTCACACTCTGTCTGTCAAATAAACTAGTCACACTCTGTCTGTCAAATAAACTAGTTCTGGTCAAATGGTATGGTAACTTCATATTTAAACACAGAATCCCTCTTTTGCAATCCTCTTTTGCAATTTTGAAATCCTTTGCCTGTCAAATGAACAAGTCACTTTTTGTCTGACAAATGAACTAGTCACACTTTATCTGTCCGTCAAAACATTAAGCCTACCTCAGCCAACTGCTGCTTTTTCTCATCCTTAGAAGTATCAGTATATGCGTTATGATCCGTTTCTATGATGATCAGGCTGCTGCTAGGTGAATGGATTACGAACTTTCGAGGGGTGTACCTCAGGGGTGTGGCCACTTGGTTGAAAACCGCACCCAGTTTTTCTAAAGCTAAAATTCTGAAAATAACAAGAAACTCGGTAAGGAATAAAAAAGGATAGACTGCAGAGGTTTACATCTTGACCACCAGAAACTAACCTGAGAGTGTTGGATGATATGGCAACGATTCCTTCGGGACACTGTTCAGAAGCAAATCCTGATGCATGCTCAAGGGATTCGTATGAAAGAGGTGTTAAATGAACACGGCTTTGATGGGTATAGCTCAGCCATGATCGACTGGACATAGCGAGAACCTGAGATTGATAGACATAATATTAAATACTGGTTGAAGTAAGAAAGGGTTTGGGATGAAGAGACAGTTGTTTCTTTCTTTTGTTTTTCCAATAAATCTTTGGTATGTCAATGATGACATGTATGAAAGATACCCAAAGCAAAGGTGGACTGTTAACCAGTGGGGAAGGGGGTGGGGGGTGGGGGTTATGTTTGGACATAGCATTAAGGATGAAGCACCTAGCCACCTCTGCAGGCAGCTCTCTTCTTTTACTTTCYTAGGTGCTTGGGATCCCTTTGTGATCCCTTTGTGATAATCTCCACACCACAGGTAGCCCTCCAAAGAAACAAAAGATGGACCCCTAAAGTAAAGAGACGCCTGCTGAGGAGTCTACGTAGCATCAACAGTCCCCCACCCTACCCCCCATGCTTAAAGTGCCTATGACACCTAACTCAAACTTTTCAGCATTGATTCTAAATGAAATAAAAAGTTGAATGGTAAAATATTTGTACATGGTTTCAGTGATGCATCTTGGAGATATCAAGGATTATACTTCCAATATGTTAGTGATGTGATGTTAATGATAAGACATTCTTTGTTATGCTAGAAATAAAAAAAAGGAATAAAAAAAATAAAACAAAAACAAGAGTACTAACTGAGTCCATGCCATGCATCTGAACCTTGAACAGTTTAACAGGTTTGGAACCAATATATCTGAAATACATAGAAATATAATAAATGATTACTTATAGTTCAAGGATAATTTGATATTCTCAAATTTCTGTCAATCTGTTTCTTTTTATAAAATGAGAATTAAAATAACCATAGCTCTAATAAAACATGAAGTCCAATCAAAAAGCTAGATTTGTTTGTTATATTTATTCGATTATTGTCATCCCACATAAGCGTCCAGATATGTCATGTCACATAAGAACGATCGTTGAAGGATTTTTTCTCTAGCATGTCTCTGGGCTCTGAGGACATGAGGTAAGACCACAGAGCAATCCTGTAAAACATGCATTTGTGAAATGAACTATTACCATTTCGCCTCAGATAATAAGGTTTTAAGGATGGTGTAGCAAACAACTCCTACCTTGTTCTTGTATCAGACAAATCTCCTGTCACGTTATCAAGCACTGTTCGCAGAAGTACTCCATTCTGTAAGAAAAAATATAGGTACCAAAAATATACAAAAACTTTCTGCATATTAAAGAATCCTAGTCAACTACAATGCACTGCACCCCTATATTATCATTTAACTCCATCATTCTCGAAGCTCTTCCATGCACTGGTGGAGCAAAATTTCTGCAAATTCTCTATGCCAAGGTCCTTCCTTTCATTGCACAGCAAATTTTTCAGAGAGACTATCTTTGAGATATTATGACTTTTTTTCGCTCATCCAACTGTTAGGCATCACAACTTTTGAAATATACCTTAGATTTGTTGCCAAAATTTAAAAAAAATCTTACTGAAAGCATGAGTATGTATCATTCTTTTATGATTATCTTAAAACATCTAGCAGGAATAACAAGAAAGATGGAACTGGATTTTCAAACTTCATCTACAAACCTGCCATTTCATCTGGCAGAGAAAATGACCGATTGTTGGGCTTAAAATAACAGCCGGACATCAGGCAATGTCTGGCCAGAACTGGGACTTGTCTGTCAAATTTTTGCCTTGTCGGTCATTTTGACCAGTAATGTATAGTCAGAAATAAGGTATGACTGAGCTAAAAAAAAAATTGGCCTATGATCATGATTGGCACCTGATCATCCGTTATTTTAAGCCCTGTATTTAATATTATACCGATAATCCAATGCTAAGGAACAGCCCTCCAAGACTTGCACCTTCAGCTTCTCCCTCTACTCCTCCCATCTCTACAATACACAGAGATTCTGGTGTTGCTGGCAGAGCTTGCATACTGAGTGGTGTCAGACAGTCCTAGAATAATATTACAAGGAAAATTTTAATATACCTTTTGTCAAAATGGTGGCTGAAAATTGTATTGAGTTAAAATCATATACCCCAGACATACAAAGGTCTGTAAATTTTTCAATGTTCAACTATGTGTAAAGTTTTCTTGGCTGATATAACACCTGACATAATGAATCTCTGTAGGGTAACAGACTAGAGTAAAGGTGCTCTTTCCAGTACTGGAATTGGTTTTTCACCCAGTTTAATTTTAACTCATTCAAGTTTGCAGCTGCCATTTTGGCAAAAACTCTTTTACATCTTTTACATCACTATCATAAATAAATTATCGTGATTGGCCGAGGTCTATATGCTACTGATTTTAATCTCTCTCCTGATTGGCTACAGTCTTCACTCTACACTGTGGTTGGTCCCCTTCGTTAGAGTGTTAGGATAGTAAAATGTGGAAAGAAAGAGAGTTTATTTACCTGTGGATCAAGGGATATGATCCTGACTGTATTATCACTGAGACCAATGGCCAGAAACCTTGATCTCAATTCTCCATGAAGTATTGGCCCCAAAGCCATGCATTGTACATCCGATGACATCTCTTTACGTTCAGTGTATTCATTCAACTGTCCTGATTGGTCCATTTCAAAATAGACCACCTCTCCTCCGGTAAGGGCAATAACAACCTGTCGCTGATTTACGGCACACCTTACAATGGCTTTCTTACCAGGTGTCTTCCACTCATTCACACGCTTGTCTGCTCTAATGTGGCGAATTCCATCAGGGTAGATCTGCAGAGAAAATTGTTTTAAATGAGTGATATGCCAGTGAAAGTTATAAGGTTGTAAGGAGACCCCAGAGGTGAGAAAATGGGTCCATCAACACTAGACCAGCCTTCAAATCAACTATAATATATCTTGCTTAAAAGTCTATACTGACAATATGAAAGGGTACAACTAATATCTAATATTTACCTGTAATAGTGCATCTTCGCCGAGCTGAGAGCAGGACAATGTGGGTGTGGTTCCAAGGAATCCACTGTCTGTTACTTCCTCTACTGTCTCGCCGATGGACAGTACCAAGGTAGCGTTAATGAAAGACACTACAATGTAGGCATCAAACTCATCTGCAAAAACAAATATATAATAGGCAATGAGTATACACCTATTTAAAAAAAGGTTGTCAGAGTCAAAGGAGATAGATGACACTTAATATCTCAACATTAACCTCCATTTTTTGACAAGAATAAACAATATAAAACACAAGTCATTTCAGCTTAAGTACTCTTGAATCTTGAAGTGACTTAGATCTCTTATTACTCAATATCTTCTATTGTCTTTGGCTCACATAACCTTTTTCCAAATAGGTGTATATTGAGTCAAACAACCTATAGCAAAAACTACAAAATCCTTGAAAGTCAAAACTGGGTATTAGACATGCTATTTGCAGTTGATTACAACCATAAAGATTTTGATACTTATGAGCTATGTTTTCAAGTGCTGAAAATCAGAATTTCAATTCGTAGTTTTGAATYTTGACTGACCTGAGCTGGTGTGTTTTACAGTCCACACAGCATTAGGGTTGCCTGGCAACTCGGACACAGCCATTTCAGATACCTTTAATTATCAACAAATGTAGAGTAAATAAGAGTAAACAAATGTGGATTGAAATTTGTCTTGGTTAAAAATGTAGAGATCTTTTGAAGAGCTGGAAACCACTCCTTATAACATGAAGAGAAGCACGGGTTCAAAGATAGCTAGAACTTGAAGAACTAGAAAAAATTAGTCACATTGTAATCTATGGGCTTTCACATATTGCAGTGCAGTGTTCTACTGCAATGAAGGATATGTCAAACAAAATGATCACCTCTAGACCATGGCGGAGTACACGTAAAGATGACCTTGGGCCACGCCCACAGAGAGTGAATAATTGTGGAGTATCTTCATTTGCAAGATCAGCAATCTGTCAAAAATTGCAGACAAAGATGTTTAAATGTGGTCTTAAAATTTTATTTGAAGATTTTGAGGAACATGCTAGGGTAGATACAGTGTACATGTTTTTGAAAAATGTTGGCATCCAAGATCTGAAACAGATGATCTGAGACTAACAGGGCCATAGCTACAAATTTGTGGTTGATCTGGTTTTCGTAGCCTGCATGCAGCACAGGCTAGGTTTTCGAGGTTTTCGAGTTTTTCTTACATTTTAAAAATATTTTTCTTATATTTTTATACCGAAAGTTGGTCCGGTTGAAACCTGACCAACTGTATCGGTGGCTACGGCCCTGACTAAACAGGAATTTTGTGCTTCTAAGTCTTTTGTAACTCAAATGTTACAGGTCATGATATGGTGTGTACTCACTTGACAAGACATGATTGGGGCTAGACTTTCTATCTCATCAACCAGGACAAGATTCTTGAGTCCTCGAGGAGTAAAAAAGAAAGTTGTTCCCTCCTCCAGCTCCGTTGTGCTGGAAAACTCAACCTCTTCATCATCATCACCCAGATGAGCAATCTGGTACAGATAGCTAGAGGGAAAAAGTGGATTTCAACACTTTATTTAATGGGGGAGGGGGTGAATAGGCCTAAAGATGAGCAGATTTCACAAATAATTAAATCTAAATTTTCGAATTCAGAGTAAAATCTTTTGAAATAACAGAATCCTTTAAATGCAGTGGATTGAGGATTCATAATCCATTTTTTAATTCCGGATTCCAGTTTTTCCTCATTATAGAGTTTGGATAGCAGATCTAAGCTACAAAATTACTAAAAAAACACAATTTTTTGCAGATTTAAATTTAAGCAATTTTTGTGTGAATTTACAAACTCAGGTATTAATTTTAAATGATCTATGGATTTGCATGCATCTATTCAATCCCCTCTTTTATGCATTATCAATATAGCATCAGAAAAGAATGGTAATATAGTAACAAACACTTACTGATTTCCAAACTCTGACGCTGTAAAGAGAAAGCCAGTCTTCAGGACACACATACTAGTAGCAACTGGTACAGTGTCAAAATACTTCATGCGGATTTCTGTTACCTAAAAAAAACCCGAAAAACAGTAAATGCATTAATTACAACTCAGACATCACTACATTACAGAGAGAGAGACATATGTAATTACTATATGTAATAGGACTCCATGCTGTCCAATTAAGAAATAATTGGATGAGGAAAATTCCGAGGACTGACAAAATTGGATGAGGCCGTAGGCCGAGTCCAATTTTGCAGTCAGAGGAATTTTTCAAGTCTAATTGTTTCTTGATTGGGGAGCATGAAATCCAATTACCTATTAATTATATAGCTGCCTAATTAATYCCATATCAACAAGACCTGTCCAATTAAGAAAATATTAGACAGTTACCTATATGGGATTAATGAGAAGCTGCATAATTATGCCTGTAATAAGCAGCATCCAGGCCGGTTGTAAGGGGAGGTTCGATGGTTCCTTCTTCACCTTTGTAGAATTACCAAATAATTTTTAGTGCAATGTTCTAGTTTTTCAAGAAAAGGCATAACTAAGATCGTTAAAAAAATAAACCACCCCTTTCAAGGTCCTAGCGACAGGTATCATGGTTTTGTAATATAATAACCAGTGAACCAAACATACCACAATTTTTAAATTCTGTGATTTAGTGATCAATAGTCACTGTCAAAAGTAGCGTGGGAGTGCATGCATAGGAGCAAGAAAATTTCAGGAAAAAAATTAATGTAAATAATACAAGTTCTTTCCCCCATAAATGCCTTGCTATCTTGTCATCCATTATACTTTTAAAAGCAATCATCACACCTGGGAAGCTAACTATTGTATTGAGAGCACTGTTAAGAATGGAAGTTGAGCTGTCATAATAATGAGAGAGCAGATAGAGAGACACATGATTAGACATTACAGGGGCAGATCTAGGGGGAGGATTGCAGGGGCTACAAACCCATCCCACTATGAGAATTTGGATCGCTTCTTTAACAGAATGTACTTTTTTTGGTTTGGTGTCTCTAATGGGTAAATGCCCCTCGAATACAGAACCCCCTATTTTAAAAAATCAGGATCTGCCCCTGACCCTAGCTTGACCATTACCATGTCCTCATCCGTTTCCATGGTGACTTTGAAGATGTCTCCTTGCTCGGTTTGGATCAAAAAGAAAAACATTGACTGCAGAAACAAATACAGATTAAAAAAATTAGAACAGAGATAAAGAATGAGATGGGAGTTACATTTGAATCCTAATTTCTCCGTTGCATCCAATTCTAGTTCTCTATTTTCATGACCAATCCTCCCCCACCCCCCACCCCCATTTCCTGCCCAACTCCAAATACTGTTATAAACATATGGAACAATAAAAACCAAAGCACCAAGGAAAACACTTAAAACAAGTAAGCAAATAAGTAAGCAATGTCACACCTTGGTCTTGTGTGTAGCACTGCAAACAAATATCATTCCTCGTTCGGGGTCGTCAAGGTCATGCTGTAATGAACAGATAAGGGATATTTTCATATGATAAAATAATGTACAGTGAATTGATGTTATACCCTGGCTGGGGCAAAAGGGTGTTGTTTTTAGAAGGGGTTAGGAAGGGGTTAAAATGAAAATAATTTTGTATTCAGATACTTGTTGTGTTTTTTTTTTGGTAAAAAATTACTGGTTTTCATATTTCTTTAAAATGATTTTAAGGTCTTTGAAAAGGGCACAACCTACCTTTCTTCTTGGAATAGGCATTCTGATATCAGGCTGATCTCCAAAGTTCTTGTAAGTTATGTAATTTTCAGAGCAGACCAAGACTCCACTGGGACCATCACTGCCACCGGGTACTAAAGAACAAACAAGATTAAAGGTAATGTAAGAAGTTCTTTCTCCTGGTTATTCAGTTTCCAACTCTCACTTGAATTCAACAGAAGAAGAGCTACTTAGTAGAACCACTGCTAAACCCCATTTAGTTATTTATATTTACTAAAAAATATATCTTTATCATTTAAAGCTTTTAAATTGTAATGATACCTAAAACAGCCTCTAGGCTGATCAAAGTCAGGGTAAAGCTAATTCACAGATCAAATGGTGCCGATCAGATTGGAATTTAGCATGTTAGGGAGGAAAAGTAGAGAGGTTGGGAAAAAAACTTTTGAATCAAAGTAGAGACCAAACAAACTCTATTGACATGTAGTGCCAAACATAGGAATCAAATCCAAGACCCACGTCTGGGAATCAACCCAAGACCCTGAGGTGAGAGGAGAGTGCGCTACCATTATGGGTGACGTGTGTTGCTAGCACTCTGCCTATCACCAATGTGGTCATGTGTCGTTCCCCATACTTGTTGTCATATATAAGTGCATGTAGAGTTTCTTGTTTCAGGGTTTGTGGCAAGGTAACCACTTAAAATTCAAGGAGTATACAAGGACCCAAAAATCAAGTTTTAAGGAGTATGTTCAGCTAACTATGCCAAGGTTTTACACAGTGGTTGCACATGGCCGACTTTCAGATTTTCCAATCTTTCTGACTAGATCTATTTCAGAACCATGCAAGTAATGATCAAAGCAAAAATTCAAGGAGTTTTCAAGGAGTTTAAGGAGTAGCACGAACCCTGTTGTTTCTTAGGATTAGTCTCTGTGCTTAGTCTCCTACACAGCTGCTATTAGTGTCGTCACACAATACTCACACCTAGTGTGCATTGTGTGACGACACCAATATCAGCTGCACAAGACACTATCCTGTGCTTTGAGGGTAATCAGCCTAACTTACCTGCAATAAGCAAGTTGCCATGTTCTTCTAAAGGTTCACTGTATTTCCTAACGACATGATTCAGTCCCAGGTCAAGTTCATAAAATGTTAATGTCTGAGGTGTTGTCTGTGCTGCTTCACCAGTTGGATCTGTATCAGCTTCCTATGAAAAGATCAAGACCATTTAAGTACTAATGGCACTATAGAGCATGTGCATGCCAAGCCTTCAAATAATGGCTGGTAGGATGCCAGTCACAATGACTGGCCAAATTAGTTTAGCTTGGTCATGTCTCGTTTCTGGTGTAATGTTACTGGTCAAAATGACCAGATAAGTTTCAATTCTGGGCGGTCATTCTCTGATGTCCGGCCATTATTAATTTTAAGCCCTGGCATGTCATAACCACCATCTTGGTTGATGATAACAAAGCACTCCTTGTTAACTTCTCTTGTTAGATCAACCAATATGGTAGTTGTTTCATTGTTATTCATATCATGTCAATCAAAACCACAAAATACAAGCTAGAACTCCTTTAGCTAGAAACCAACATAAAATTTCAAAATATTAAGATCAGCACTGACCTCATAGTCTATTTCTAGACAGGCAAACATTGGGTTCTCAAATCCAACATCTACTCCAACAGTGTGATAGACTAGAGTGTGTGATTTGTGAGCCTCTAGAGGTGAAGAAATGGTCAGACGTGCCGACGAATCTCTGTTCATGATGTATACGAGCTTTTGCTTTTCAATGGCACCTAAAAGAGAAATAAATAGATTCAGATAAAGTAATAAAACTGAGGGTTTTTACTTACTACAATAATAAATAAATGAATACCCCTTTTTACAGTTCCATTCAGTGACCACGAATAATACTTCCCAGCCAAGGCTGGAGTTGCCACGCATGATAAACTGTAGTTTTGCTATGCACGGAAACTCCAACCTCGACATGAGACTATTATTCATGGTCACCGAACGAAACTGTAAAATGGAGTATTGCTGGATTTCAGTCAAATGATAAAAGTCATTGAATCTCATTATCTGCTTCAAATGGTGCTCAAACCTATTCTGCACCAAAAAATAAATGATGTAAATTGAAAACCAGCAGTAGAAAAATAGGTGGACTGTTTGATGGGATGGTGTAGGATTGAATAGGAATGAATACATGAGTGAATAAAAAAAATATATCTGAATTAGTCCAAGGGATGAAGGCTATATTGTGATGGATGGATGGACAGGTGGATTGATGGATAGATAGATGGTGTAGGAATGAATATGAGTGGATAAAAAAGATATATCTGAATTAGTCCAAGGGATGAAAACATATGGTGATGAACGGATGGACAGATGGATCGATGGATAGATAGATGGTGTAGGAATGAACGTGAGTGGACAAAAAAGATACATCTGAATTAGTCCAAGGGATGAAGGCTATATTGTGATGNGGATCGATGGATAGATAGATGGTGTAGGAATGAACGTGAGTGGACAAAAAAGATACATCTGAATTAGTCCAAGGGATGAAGGCTATATTGTGATGAATGGATGGACAGATGGATCGATGGATAGATAGATTGTGTAGGAATGAATACGAGTGGATAAAAAAGATATATCTGAATTAGTCCAAGGGATGAAGGCTATATTGTGATGAATGGATGGACAGATGGATNGTGTAGGAATGAATACGAGTGGATAAAAAAGATATATCTGAATTAGTCCAAGGGATGAAGGCTATATTGTGATGAATGGATGGACAGATGGATAGATAGATGGTGTAGGAATGAATACGAGTGGATAAAGAAGATATATCCGAATTAGTCCAAGGGATGAAGGCTATATTGTGATGAATGGATGGACAGATGGATCGACCGATAGATAGATGGATGAAAGGATGGTAAGACTAATAGACAGAAGTAAACACAAATAGATGGAAGGATTAATAATGATGAAGAGGTGAACCTAAAGACAAATACAGTACAGGCCAGAGGTTTTTCATTGTCAACTGCGTGTTGGGCACGGACCCAGTGCTACTGTATGCATGTATCCCATCCATATGAGCAGGAAAAGTTAATGAGGTCCCACACAGCATAGGAGCTCATAAACTTTAACTTGGCACTCTACGGAAGTTTTTGATGCCGACGGTCATCTTCAGGAAAAAAATATGAGAAAATTATCTTGTCATACTAGAGGCCCATGAAAAATTTGATCATGTTTTGAAATTGACTATATAAACATGGAGCCCATTCATTTCCTGTGCATGGGGACAAGGAAAGACTTCTGGCCTGTACTATAGATGGATGGATGAATAATGATAAAGATACATGATGGCTATGATGGGGATGATGACTACATTATGGTAGATGGATGAACAGATGGACAGACCAACAAATAGATGGATATAATAATGGGAAGGCTAATAAATGGACCTAAAGACAAATAGATGGATGGATGAATAATAATGTAGAGACATACCAATCATTATTGCTCGCCCTTTAGGGTCAACGGCCAGGTACTGTCCAGGTACAATCCTTCTACATCCACTTTTTCCAAATGTCTCTTGGTGCACCTAAATTACAAATAGCATGTACACAGTATGTCATCAATATTGATGAACTTTCTTGATAGGGTAAGAAATATTTAGGATGGATATGATTGGGATATGTTTTATATTAGATTTTTGAACCTAGATAAGGGGAGAGGTCTTTATCAAGGTATAGATAGGTGTCCTCAATTAATTTACATTGTAAGCTAGAATATCAACATGGCAATAAAGTTATCATCATCTTATCATCATGACCATCATTACCATCATCATCATTGTCATCATTATCAAGTTTACAGAGATAAAAAAATAATAGTCAATGTAACAAAAAAAAAAAAACTAAAGTATTTTCTAGATGTACTAACCTTTTCAAAAACATTTTTTGATGGAATGTATTCAAGAATGACAATCCTGCCAGAATCACTTCCAACAACAATATAATCTGTTCATAATAGAAAAAGAGAGTAACAATGCAAGTAATTTCAGTGACCATCGTATAATTGTACTTTTTCTCGTGTGGGATCAAACTGCATACAGTGAGCATTGAAGAGAGCATTATTAAATGTCGATGGCATTTCAAGCATCATGGAAGCCAAACTGCATCATCATTCAAATTATAGCTTCCATCATTCTTATTGGCCAAGATAACTGTAAATAACTTTCTGCAAATGATAATCCACTCATGCGCAAAGTCATTTATTGCTGTAAATAATCGTCTGCTCATGCACAGCAATATTGCATTTGTCAACGAGGCTTACTTCTCTGTGATTTGGCATGTTTTAAAGACAGCAATAACCACCAAAATACAAAAAGAAAACAGAAAAAAATGGATGACAAAGCAATAATTTATTATTGAATTTCATTTTCACAAAATCACAAAATCACAAAATATTGTGATTCCTTAGTGTCTAGCAACATATTATTCCACTCTGCCTTTTGCATTGGCAAATAATTGCTTGCTCTCCAATAACAAATCCCGATATTTTACTCAACCTGGTCAAATAATTGAGTTTTATTTATTCTTTTGGTAATGTATGTAAAGTTAACCATTAAAGACCAAAGGGATCCCAACCACTAAGAATACCATTACTTCTTATTGAGAAAGCACAATACAAACCTTTGGAGCCCCCAGTTAGTCTAAAGGATATCAAATCCCGTACAATACCAAACATCTCCACAGCAAGAACAGGAAAAACTTTGCCTGTATTTGGATCGGCTCTGAGCAACTCAAGTGATTTTCCTCTTGAAACAATGATTTCTTGTTGTTTGGTACCAGAAAAGTTACCATAGATGGATGAGTTGATGGCTGTAGCGCGTTGAAGGGTAAGAGCGTACATATGCATGATGACCTAAAAGTACAAGTTTTAGATTTGGATTCAGCTAAATGTTAGAGTTTGTCAGCCAGGGCCTTAACTGCACGGCATGTCTGAAAATCAGTTTACTGAGCTGTTTACCATGATTGATTGACTCTACGACCTTCCCCCTGCCCCCCCCCCCCGACATTTTGACACAAGTTTTCCTTCGCAAGATTCACTATGCAGGCCATATAAGCATTAATTTAAGTATCAAAAATGATAGGTCTGGGTTTATCATGTTTATATAATATTCGATATAGTCTGTACACGTGTTTTGAGTCGTCTGCACAACGTAACGTTTACGTTCTTTAATACAAACAGATCTTGACTAATAAATAAGGATCTGTATCACCGCCAGAATCTCTTTGAATTCAAAAAACAAAACCAAATTATTACAAGGAATAGTTTAAAAGATACCGTATAAAAATATCTCTGTAGACAATTCAATAAACGCGCGTGTATGTTCGGCTGACATATTGCAAGACGCTCTGGTTACGTCAAACATTAAGGGCAGATTTCTTACCTTTTTTGAGTAGAAAGTTCAGAATTAATAACGTTAATGAATGTTTATATATATATTCTTGGTACAGGTTAAAAGATAACAAAGAATTAGGCTTTTCGTAGAGGGATTTTTTTAGAAAAATGTTAAAATTTGGCCTCAGCCATGCTTGTTCGAATCGGTACTGGTCAGCAGTTGTAAAAATGGGCATGCGCTCACCAAGTTCTCTTAAACACAGGCAACCCAAAAAATGTACAAAATCAAAAATCACTGACACTGACACAAGGGAGCACGGCAGATATAAATTTGTTGATTGGTCTTCCTGTGGTACGTAATTTCATTGATTGGTCCTCCTGTGGTATAGACGCGCATGCGGTTACTTAAAAGTCGCGCGGGCTCATACGTAAACAATATGGCGGATGATAAATATAAATGACGGGGAGTGAAACTATGATCATGTGACCGGGTATCGGC